>JAECUM010012050.1:0-56878 GCA_016617855.1 Megalonaias nervosa
TACACATAAAATTTCTAGCGTGGTTAGATCCACTGGTAGACCTCCAATATACAGACTAGACTCTACAGCCCCTCAACGTGGATTTGTACGTGAACAATTGCAAATAATTCCTGAGGATACACAATTACCACCAAGCTCAATTTTGTAAACGTCCAGAACCTCGACGTCGATTACAATCAAGACAGGTCAGCATTACATTTTCACGTGTGTGACCGAGATCACTATTAATTCTGTCTACGGTAAATTGTCTTGGATTCGAACACTGCCATGACATATTACAGTTGCAACTTGCGCAATGATTATTTTGTAGTTGCTTTAGTGTTATAATAAATTCAATATCAATATCAAAATCACGCTTATTTTTTTTTTGTCACATTGTTTATAACCAGCTAATTTTTTCTTTATTACGTCATTATTAACAATTTGATCATTATTTTCTATAAAATTCATAATAACCCTATGTAGTTGAGATATTCTCCTGACCCTAGAAACTGCGAGATAGACTAAATTCGACCATTCGATCCGATCATCTATAATCCAGATATTTGTATCAGTTATAGTTAATCCCTGTGACGAGTGAATCGTTATAGCGTATCCTAACGTCCACGGCGATTTATTCATACTCAGCGCATTCTCAGCGACATTAATATCGACTAAAACAATGTCATTCAGTACAAGATTTTGTACTCGGACATTTACAGCGTCTCCACCTGGTATTTCAACTTCAATATTCTGTCGTCGAGTATCTGCTGGGCGATAACATAATGGTACAGGTAACGTTGGAAACTTTTCTTTATGTAACGTAAATAATTTCTTTTGCAGTTCATCACGAACTATCTTTCTACTTGCGACTATCAAATCAGCGGGATTCCATAAAGTCCAAAATTCATTCATAGAAGTCTCTGGAATTACTCCTCGCATTATCTCACATTGTACTCTGTCTGGCTGAAGTCTGATTAATCTTTTAAACTCTTTCAGCGGTTCATCATTAGCTCTATGGTCATTATGTATTTCTTCATAATAATTTACGTTATTCTTTAGCCATTCATGTGGAGACTGTCCAACAAAGGGTGGTGGTTGACCATGATCGCCGCACATAATCACAGCAGTATTCTTTGTCAATAACCAATCAAGAAATGTTTTAGTGTTTCTAACGACACCGTGCATATCTCGTCCCATATAATATATTTAGGTATATATTTTTCACCCATCGGCGATGGAGTCCACGTGTCTCCGCACCATCTAAAGAAACTGTGATATGTACACGATTTTACTCCTCGTTGTTTTATTTCTCTAGCAAGTTTATGTGTAGGTGTCAAAATAATTATATCCGAATTATTATTTATAAATAAATTAATTACACGAGTTGTTTTACCTGACCCTCCACACCCATTAAGATAAACAGTCTTATGTCTAGCCACAGGATCATACACAGATGGTGCAGATGACTTTAATATTTGATTATTATTTTTGTAATATATCTCCATAATTTCAACATCTGCAGATTCAGAATAACTAAATATATTTTCTTGTTTTATTCTCCACGCCCCCCATTCACCATTACCGAGTTTTAATAAATCTTTATATTTTTTATGTACATAAAATGAATCCGTAGCGACTCTGACAGCGTGACGAGGAAATTTATTTATCATCGATAGTAGGTTTATCGAAACATAAGCTAACATCGAAGATCTTAAATGAGTAAACTGCGGTGAGTCGCCATCAAGGTAACTCACAATGGTACCTAGGTTCGTTCCATCTGATAAATAAGCATTACATCTGTTTATAAACATATTTTTCTCAGTTGTATCAGCGATTATAAAATCTAGTTCAGCATCGTCCATAATCAATCTTGTACACGCTCGTTTATAATCGTATGAACCACCTTGAGTAAATTTACCGATTATCTTTCTACCGAGATCTTTTGTAAATTTCTCATCGTACTCGTTTCTGTATTTATTTATTTTAATAATATGATCTTCATCAATATCAGGGAATTCTTTTCTGGTATCATCAATATTAAATCTGTCCGGTTCTGGTAACCAAACTTGCTTCTGTGAATTATACGATATAATCGCTTCAGTTACTCTCAACGATATTAAAATCCAGCATCAAGCATATATCGCAATAGTACTATCGGAACCCAACGTCGCTCTGAAAAATGTCTTCCGAACCAAGCATAAGTAATCGCATGGAGATTTTCTGCAAACTCGAATGATTCTACATGAGCAAATCCGGTTAAATCAAAATCTGGTAAATGTCCGTTTATCGCAACCCTGGTCATCTCGTGTGATGGATGTCCGAATCTCTTAAAATATTTAGAACATACTCCATATCCAAGAAAACTCCCAGGATAACACGCTACCATATCAACCGAGATAACATCACTATGGTTGTATTTGGTGTTCCATAACCCACCGTGACCATATTCTATACAGCTTTTCTTGACATCTTCAAGGAATTCTGATCGTGTCGTTTTCCATAATTTTTTTTCCTGAGCGAAATGGGCAGCAACCGATGGTACGGTAAAGCAGTTATTCAGTAATTGTCCAACTATGACATCATCAGAGGCATATTTCAATGCAAGATGTTCCATTTCTTCATGGAGAGATTCTGTACGATAAATATCACCGTTAGGCCGTACAAACTGATCGTAATGATCATATTCCGAACTCTGAAATAACCAAACAGACACAGGGTCGCTTTTGCTGATATTTTTAATAAAATCAAAGATGTCACCATCATAAAACTTAACTTTTCTATCTCGTGGAAATATCATTACAGCATTAGTCCATGCGTGCGCGTTATGATCAACGATTGTTATAGGGTTTCCATTTTTTATATATTTTGGTTCGTATAATATCTCTCCGGTTAGTGTTTTTACTGTTATTGGAAATCTTAATAACTTTTCTAGTTCAGCAACATCCTTAATAGATGCACTAGCATCTTTAACGGACTCTGTTTATTTTTTTATGTCTTAAATCAGTTAAGCCATTACCACGTATCGCATTTGTAAAATGTTCTGTAACTCGTTCAGCTACGCAGTTTATTCTTGATATTTTCATCGGTTTCAGATCCGCAACATTAGGTTTATTATTCAGCGGAAATATTCCATATACAACTGCAGTTGCTGGATAACTCTGTATATAGTAGGGTTTATCAATGCCAGTAAGTATTCCGGGCTTAGATTTATTACTCAAAGAACAATATTACCCCCGGGCTGCACACGGACTGGATCACGCTTATCACGAATAATCCAAATATCTTCTTCTGTATTTACAATAAATTTTATTAAAATAAAATATTTTTGATTATCAAGGTGATTAATAATTACTTTTCCTCGTTTGTCATTCATCATATTAGCAACATTTCCAACTCTGAATGTGGACCATGCATGAACTGCACCATCGTCACGAAATTCTTTTTTTGCTTCACGAATACGTTCGGTTACCGTTAATGCCAGATCCTGCATCGAAGTACTGAGTTTATATTCTGATAGTCTGTCAAGGTCAAATCTAGCAGGGGAAGGTTCAATAACGGATAATTCCTCCATATAATTAAAACAAATATTTAAATTAAAATTTTATTATATATATATATAATGATTGAAACACAAAACAAATGTGCTTGGCTCAAAATTGGATATACTTCTACTTGTAATAAATCGTGTGTGAACAAATACTGCGGAAATCATGCACAGAGTATCAAAAATGGAAGTACAGGACCAATACCGTGTGTGAAATGCGGTGTTGGAGTAAGGGGAAAAACTCAATTGTGTCTAAAATGTGGCGGAAAAAAGTATAGAGAACTAAAACGATATTATGACAAAAAAAATAATACATTATCAGGTAAATCTCCTATAAAGACAGAAGAAGATTATCTGGTTAGATTTCAAAATAATGATTTAGACAAATAATATTATATATATAATGGAGCAAAATGAGTTTGTGTCACATCCAATCTTTACCAATTATGAAGCATCTCGAGAAGGTGTGATTAGAAACTGCAGATTGAAAAAACCAGTAGGTAGTGTTACCAATACTGGTTATCTTAGATTTCGTGCTGGGAAAAATAAATATTATTACTCACATAAATTCGTATTTGAATGTCATTTTGGGGTCATTAAAGATGGACTTGTAGTTGACCACATTGATGGAGACCCCCAGAATAATCGGTTATCTAATTTACAGGCTATTACACAAAGTCAAAATTCCGCACGTGGAAATACTGGAAAATGTAAAAAGTTTGAAAGAAGATCTATTAAATCAATAAATACAGAAACAGGACGGGAAATTACTTTTCTATCAATATATGCGGCTGCAAAACATTTTAGCATAAATTCACGATCGGTACAATTTGTCGCAAATAATATTACTAGATCTGCCCTTTCAAAAATATATAATCAGCGGATAGTATTTGAATATGTCTAATTCTGTCTTCCTAACAAAAACAAATAGTTCGACTCTGTTAATTTTCCCAAGGGTTTTGTTTAGCCATAATTACAGTCACTGACTCTGTCAGGGGTTCACCTTCACCGCTCTCAGCGTCATTATCATTTTTTACAGAATCAGATAGCATAATCTTTCTTAATTGCATTACACGATTATCCACAATCTTTTTTCTTTCGTACTCGTGAGACAATTCGGATTTAATATTTTCGATAGAACGTGCAAGAGGTGTAAATAGCTTTACCTGATTGTCGTTTACCATGGCTAGTGATTCAAGCATGGATTGATAAATTAATTTTATAAATCTGTAGTTTGAAGATAGTGTATATTTATTATCAAATTTTCTTTGTTGCAGTAATTCAAAATCGCACATAATTTTCTGAGGGTCGAGATTATCAGATATTTTTATTCCGTTATGTTTTAGTGTTTTAATAGCACAGATAATATCATTGATGTTTTCATGGTTCATTATATATATTTATTTTTTATATTTAATATAAAATAAACAAAAATATACAGCGCGGGGTGACATTCGGTCTACCATTCCATAGTTGTATCAGATAAACCTAATGAGGTTCCGAATCTTTGTTTAGACATTTACCCCCAAAGAGACCCCTAAATATCCGTAACCGAAACTTTAGAGGCTCAGAGGGTTGTCTGTACGTGTAGGTCTTATTTTAGTGACCAATCAGATTCTGTTTATTGCCTTACAAGAATTCCTAGATATCCGTAACTGAAACTCTAAGAACTCAAAGGCTGATTGGTCTTTGTGACCTGGAATCTCATAGGTTTATTTTTAGTTTGCGATTGTGTTTTTTGGAATGGCCCCTGTGTGGGGTACCCCTTTAGTGAAGTCACAAGGTCACGACCTCATATCACCCCCCGCTGTATATTTTGATGAGATGATATGATGATGAGTTGATATGATGATGATGATGATGAAATGCCGTCTTCACGCCAGCACACCAACCCATAACGATCAACCAATGGGTTATTCACAAAAGTGGATCCACCACGTGTTGACGTAGTGGATTGGTGTACTCTGAAGACGGGGGTGGCTGGAGCCCCCAATAAATTATAAATTTTGGCATAAAATCGCCCCCCGCAGATAATTTATCCTTCTTGGGTTTCGAACCATGACCCTCCGGATGAGAGTTTCTACACGCTATCAACTGAGCTATCGGACCTTGTTATAAATACATATTGAAAAAATTAGTATGTGTTTACCAATGTGTCAGTCATATCGTTATTCCTAAAAACTACAATATTCTTAACAAAAACCACATTTTTCTGTCTAAAATGAGATTTTATATTTCTAGTTTCCAAAATATATATAATTCTGTATAACACTGAGTCTATGCGTTGGCCGTAACAGCGGATATTGATTTAGTTATAATATATAGCGGTCTTAAAATAACTTTACGCACAGCTGTTATTGAATAATCAATATGCAGCCACAGCTTTCTAGATTTCATTGTGTACGGATTTTATGTAAACAAAAGAATAAACATCCGGATATTGTTATAAAAACGCATTATGATAACGCTCTATGAGCGTACATACAGGTTTATATTCAGTTCTTCGTTCCTCGTGTCCAGAACTCTATTATTTTGGTCTGTAAGTTTAAAGTGTATTCTTGATAATAATGGATTATGAACTCGCAGGTAAACGGGATTAATTGGTTCTGACACAATTAACGAACCTGGAGGGACAATCGGACTAAAACTGAATAATATGTACCCTTGCTCCGCAGTGCCACTGCGGTGGCTAGATTTAGAAAGATCTACCTGATAGCTACCTTCAATAACATCACATACCAGATTGACTGCAATTGTTGTTGTTATGTTTACAATGCCTGGTGATATATGTCTACCGGCACCAAAGGGATTGT
Organism: Megalonaias nervosa; assembly: GCA_016617855.1. NCBI lineage: Eukaryota > Metazoa > Mollusca > Bivalvia > Unionida > Unionidae > Megalonaias > Megalonaias nervosa. The sequence continues at coordinate 6,340 of JAECUM010012050.1, forward strand.
TATTGTGTTTTTAATATAACCGGTGGTGGGGCTATTTTTTCCACGATTCAATTACTCCCGGATAATATTCTTCAATAAGATCATTTAATGATTTCTTCATTTCAGCGTTATTTAAATCCGGTATAACAAATGTTTGTAAATCTTTTTCTGTTATTTTATAACGATTAAGAAATACTTGTTTAGATTCTGGATTTGTGTAACGATTTCCATCGAATTTAGTCGCGGTGTTTATAATACTTCGATTGACGATGTATAAATCGAATAAGATACCATTTAAATGTTTTATTGACTCAATTATTTGCTGCTTTACACTTTCATTATAATGTTGTGATAATGAAATAAGTAAATTTCTTAAATCATTAAACGTTTTATCGTATTCGTGTTTAAGAGTATCTAAAAAATGTTTAATAAATTCTACATCAACCGTATAGTGACTAATCTTCGTCCTGGTGTCTATGTTAACAATAAATAATGCTTTATTCAACTTGGGGATTCTTTTACCGTCAAAATCGGTAAAATAATATCTATCTTCGTTTGGAAATCCAAATCTTGTATTACTCCATGGTTGTTTTTTTCGATATTCTGGATCTTTAATGAATTTTTCTTCACTCGTTTTAAACTCATTTTTAGTTGGTTCTGAAACTCCATTATAAACAGGTGCGACTTCAGGCTAATGCTGTAACGATATTTCCACGAGATAGAAAAGTTAAGTTTTATGATGGTGACATCTTTGATTTTATTAAAAATATCAGCAAAAGCGACCCTGTGTCTGTTTGGTTATTTCAGAGTTCGGAATATGATCATTACGATCAGTTTGTACGGCCTAATGGTGATATTTATCGTACAGAATTTCTTCATGAAGAAATGGAACATCTTGCATTGAAATATACCTCTGATGATGTCATAGTTGGACAATTACTGAATAACTGTTTTACCGTACCATCGGTTGCTGCCCATTTCGCTCAGGAGAAAAATTCATGGAAAACGACACGATCAGAATTCCTTGAAGATGTCAAGAAAAGCTGTATAGAATATGGTCACGGTGGGTTATGGAACACAAAATACAACCATAGTGATGTTATCTCGGTTGATATGGTAGCGTGTTATCCTGGGAGTTTTCTTGGATATGGAGTATGTTCTAAATACTTTAAGAGATTCGGACATCCTACACATGACATGACCAGGGCTGCGATAAACGGACATTTACCAGATTTTGACTTAACCGGATTTGCTCATGTAGAATTATTCGAATTTGCAGAAAATCTCCATCCGATTACTTATGCTTGGTTTGGAAGACATTTTTCAGAAAAATGTTGGGTTCCGATAGTACTATTGCGATATATGCTTGATGCTGGATTTTTAATATCGTTGAGAGTAATTGAAGCGATTATATCGTATAATTCACAGAAGCAAGTTTGGTTACCAGAACCAAACAGATTTAATATTGATGATACCAGAAAAGAATTCCCTGATATTGATGAAGATCATATTATTAAAATAAATAAATGCAGAAACGAGTACGATGAGAAATTTACAAAAGATCTCGGTAGAAAGATAATCGGTAAATTTACTCAAGGTGGTTCATACGATTATAAACGAGCGTGTACAAGATTGATTATGGACGATGCTGAACTAGATTTTATAATCGCTGATACAACTGAGAAAAATATGTTTATAAACAGATGTAATGCTTATTTATCAGATGGAACGAACCTAGGTACCATTGTGAGTTACCTTGATGGCGACTCACCGCAGTTTACTCATTTAAGATCTTCGATGTTAGCTTATGTTTCGATAAACCTACTATCGATGATAAATAAATTTCCTCGTCACGCTGTCAGAGTCGCTACGGATTCATTTTATGTACATAAAAAATATAAAAATTTATTAAAACTCGGTAATGGTGAATGGGGAACATGGAAAATAAAACAAGAAAATATATTTAGTTATTCTGAATCTGCAGATGTTGAAATTGTGGAGATATATTACAAAAATAATAATCAAATATTAAAGTCATCTGCACCATCTGTATATGATCCTGTGGCTAGACATAAGACTGTTTATCTTAATGGGTGTGGAGGGTCAGGTAAAACAACTCGTGTAATTAATTTATTTATAAATAATAATTCGGATATAATTATTTTGACACCTACACATAAACTTGCTAGAGAAATAAAACAACGAGGAGTAAAATCGTGTACATATCACAGTTTCTTTAGATGGTGCGGAGACACGTGGACTCCATCGCCGATGGGTGAAAAATATATACCTAAATATATTATATGGGACGAGATATGCACGGTGTCGTTAGAAACACTAAAACATTTCTTGATTGGTTATTGACAAAGAATACTGCTGTGATTATGTGCGGCGATCATGGTCAACCACCACCCTTTGTTGGACAGTCTCCACATGAATGGCTAAAGAATAACGTAAATTATTATGAAGAAATACATAATGACCATAGAGCTATTGATGAACCGCTGAAAGAGTTTAAAAGATTAATCAGACTTCAGCCAGACAGAGTACAATGTGAGATAATGCGAGGAGTAATTCCAGAGACATCTATGAATGAATTTTTGACTTTATGGAATCCCGCTGATTTAATAGTCGCGAGTAGAAGGATAGTTCGTGATGAACTACAGAATAAATTATTTACGTTACATAAAGAAAAGTTTCCAACGTTACCTGTACCATTATGTTATCGCCCAGCAGATACTCGACGACAGAATATTGAAGTTGAAATACCAGGAGGAGACGCTGAAAATGTCCGAGTACAAAATCTTGTACTGAATGACATTGTTTTAGTCGATATTAATGTCGTTGAGAATGCGCTGAGTATGAATAAATCGCCGTGGACGTTAGGATACGCTATAACGATTCACTCGTCACAGGGATTAACTATAACTGATACTAAAATCTGGATTGTAGATGATCGGATCGAGTGGTCGAATTTAGTTTATCTCGCCGTATCTCGAGTCAGGAGAATATCTCAACTACATAGGGTTATTATGAATTTTATAGAAAATAATGATCAAATTGTTAATAATGACGTAATAAAGAAAAAATTAGCTGGTTATAAACAATGTGACAAAAAAAATAAGCGTGATTTTGATATTGATATTGAATTTATTATAAAACTAAAACAACTACAAAATAATCATTGCGCAAGTTGCAACTGTAATATGTCATGGCAGTGTTCGAATCCAAGACAATTTACCGTAGACAGAATTAATAGTGATCTCGGTCACACACGTGAAAATGTAATGCTGACCTGTCTTGATTGTAATCGACGTCGAGGTTCTGGACGTTTACAAAATTGAGCTTGGTGGTAATTGTGTATCCTCAGGAATTATTTGCAATTGTTCACGTACAAATCCACGTTGAGGGGCTGTAGAGTCTAGTCTGTATATTGGAGGTCTACCAGTGGATCTAACCACGCTAGAAATTTTATGTGTAGTCACGCTCCAGATAGGATCTGTTGCTCTTTTTTTACCACCTTCAAGTTCGCCAGGTTTATATAAATATCTAACTGTAACATTACCTAATACTGGTTGAGAGAAATATTCATGTCGTCCGTAGCCATTGGGTATATATATTTTTTTGATCGCATTAGAAGGTTTCATGGAAGTTGCACGAGTAATTTCATTATTCAACGCAGCTATCACACTCGGTAATCTTGCAACCCATTCACGAGATCTATCTTTGAAGTCAGTAGATATTTCCTTTGCATATTGATATCCGAATAACCGCTCGGCAAGCGTTCTATTAAATCGTTCAACGATTGCCTGATCACGATGAATTTCAGTATGTCCTCGTCTGATTTTAACGTTATGTTTCTTCATCAACGATGATACTACTCCAAGAAATTCTTTACCGGGATCAACTTGTAATAACCGTGGCCATCGTAGACCACCTCGATGATAAATTCGTTCGAACGCAGATGCAACTTCGGATGCTGTTTTCGTTGATAATGGCTCCGCTTCTTTATATCTACTAGCAATATCAACAACAGTTAACGCGTATTTGTACGTGCGTGATTTCGTCCACGTGTTTTAATGGTATCGTGTGGTAAAAACAGGATATCAGCTTGATGAACTTCATTAGGGACACTAACATCAAAATGCGCGTAATGAATTCTTTTAGGTGGACTTAGGAAGATTTGCCATATTGCCTGTCGTGCTAACCATGATGCAGCGACATTACGTGAAACTTTTGCTGCTTCGGCGAGTTTACTAATCGCTGCTTTACCTCTCCAAAATCCTCTCGGGGAATAATAAACAGATTCCATTATGATAGTTATATAATTAATTACCAGCCCCTAACACTAGTTTACCTTTCATAGCAGTTTTTACTAGAAAACTAGCTAATTTTTCTCTGAGAGATTTATTAGGTATAGAATTTAACGCGTGAATCAATTTCACATCCGCGAGATGTCGGTGTTGCAAATCCTTACTTTTATACGCGACATCATGAACGTGACATGCTTGATCAATCTTATTTACTGGATACTCTCCGGGCCTTGGTTGATCTTGATCATCAAGTCGGATATCGAGACGAGTTCCTGGGCCACAATAATTATATCCGGGTAAATGTTTCTCACCGGGATATTTAGCCCATGGAGTTCCTGGTAATTTTCCTAACGAAGCAGCGATATCACCACCTGTCTTTGTTCCTGACTTAGTCATGGAGACAAATTTATATTTCTTGGTACCACATTTCACACACTTGCCTGTAAGTGCACGTCTTTTATTTTTTGTTGTTACTGTCGTTAATTCAGTAGTATCGGTAGGTGCTCTGCATCGAACACAATATTGACTCATATTATTTATTATATGGATATAATTGACTTTTCTGCGACACGAAAACAAGAGCCAGTAAAGCATCATCCAGCGCTTCCGAATTCTATCAGAATGATTATAATAGGCCCATCTGGAAGTGGGAAGACGCAATTACTGCTTAATCTAATAATGCGATGGCTGAAGTGGAATAAATTGTATTTAGTAGCGCCATCTGTAGATGATCAGCGATGTTACGAAGCACTTAAAGATTTTAATGAAAACGCAAAATTGTTGCATGAAGACAGTGTCATAGACTTTATTACTGATATTGATGAAGCACCATCCGTAGATGATCTAGATGGATTCATTAATAATTTAGTAGTGTATGATGATGTTATGCTGGACAAACAATCAAATCCAGCTAGAATATTTTCACGAGGTAGACATAAAAATACAGACGTGATTTATGTTACACAGAGATATACACAAATTCCAAAAGTAATCAGAGACAACTGTAACGTTTTAGTTGTGTTTAATGGCGTAGATAATCATACGCTGCAGAATATTTATTATACTTGGTGTTCAGGCGACATGGACATGAACAAATTTAAAAATTTCTTTTCAAAAGCACAAGCTGCTCCCTTTGGTTTTGTAACGATAAATTTACACGATCCAAGGTCAAGATATCGCAACGGACTTGATACAATTTTTGGATAAAAAAATCATAGCAGCAGTAGAGCTAATTTAGCTGAGTGTGGTTCTCCAATACTCATTATTGATAATATCTATATGGCTGTTTAATTCATAGCAGCAGAGAGGGTGAATGACATACGTATGTGACCAGATTGTGAAAAAATCTGGTCAATTAAAGAAGTTTTCATTATTAAGGCAAAAACTTCTTTTTTTTTCAGGGAACCCTTAATTTTCAAAAATAAGGTCTCTACAAAGTTGTAGGGTTCACCCTCTCTGCTGCTACTTGCACCTCAATTTATCTTGTACAGTGGTATTTTATATGAGAAAATTTTATCGAACAAACATTTCGTATGGCATTCATTTAAGGAAGAAGAGAGTTTAATTTTGAGTTACGTATCAGATTTACGTTTATTAGTGCTCCTTGTTCACGGTATCCCAGTTATTTATTTATTTATTTATTTATTTATTTATTTCATTTTTATCCGTTCTATCTATTAATCTTTCGATTTTACTCCTACTTTGTTTTGACACCTAACTTTCAAACGTCGATCGAAAAAAAGAAAGACTAAATATTTTTTTTCACGGAAATTATTTTGGATTTGTCAGTCTTTTCATTCATGAATTAATACGTATGAATGGTCAATCGAGTAAATTATTCATTCGCCTATTAAATCTATCCTGATCACCTACAAATGCTGCTTCTGGGAAAGATTACGTCATCTCATTACTTTGGATGATGATGCCAGTCTTAAGAAAATATTAGGGAGTATATCGAGAAAAAAAAATTTAAAAAAAACTATTTCAAGCAGAGACTGGAACAAATAAAGTAAAAGAATCAAAATTAATATAGTTTATTAAATGAAATGTTAGGAACTTCACAACATCCATATGTTCACAGCTTTTTATCAAACATGCTAAATTTGTAACATCTGGGCTTAAGCCGTTCAAGCAACCTAATCTTTCTGAGACGGAGATCAACACCTCCTCTACAAATGGCGCGCAGGACTGTATGCAGGTATGCACTGTTCTTCTTCTTCTTCTAATTCTTCTTCTTCTTTGATGATGATGATTATTATTATTATTATTATTATTATTATTATTATTATTATTATTATTATTAATAGTAGTAGTAGTAGTAATAGTAGTAGTAGTAGTAGTACTAGTAGTAGCCTCATCAGTAGCAGTTGCAGTAGAATGGATGATGATGGTGGTGGTGGTGGTGGTGGTGGTGGTAAATAAATGAACTATGACTAAACACAGTGTATATAGATTGACTCATGCAGTTTAATTTTGTTAGACAAGGGATCTCTAATTGCCCATGGCTTTCTTTCCTTGTTCCATATAAACTAACATTTTCAGAACTTTCATTCGGTACCATATAGTCTGGACTAGGGCTGAGTACTATGAACAATTTGTAACCGCGGTATTTCTGAACGTGTCGCAATACTTACAACGGTATGCCGCAATTATATTAGGAACCAACAATTTAATTTTCTGAGGCTAGGGCCTGGGATTTTTTTTTTTTAAATTCCTGCTCTCAAATAGCTGGAAAAAATATCTTGCTCTCATTCATAGCAAAATAGCACTGTATTATATTCATTATGTTATTTTAAATAAATTAATTATCTTGAAGAAAAAAAAAAAGAAATCTCGGTTGGAAAGAAAGTCGCAGCCAACCCCCAACCCCCCCTCCAAATGGTCAGTACCTTATATTAGATGAATTTGCTATATGTTTGTTAATTGCTGTTTACAGGGCCAACAAGGGAGGGGGGCAACCGGGGATATATACCAGGGGCCCGGGCACTTAAGGGGGCCCCGGCCGAACAATACTTTTTAATTTTATAAAAGAAAATTTGTTTGAAAAAGAACTAGAAGAGGCCCGGGTATTTCTTACTCCAGGGCCCGTGATCGCTCTCTACGGCCCTGGCTGTAGGCCTATACGTTGTCATCTATAAACTGTAACTAAGTGGATTGATTAAACTTAGACTATAGTTGACAGCCTGTAAGAGACACTATGCTGACATTATAGAGATTGTTGATAAAAATGGAAAGTGTTGATACTGAAGCCTACAATTTACTCGCTACACTATTGCTATAAATGATTGGAAACTTTAAGTGGTAAACTAACATCCGGGACAATATGTTTATCAGAGCGGAACAGCAAACATAAAACACACTGACTCAAGAAACGAGAACACATTTTTGGAAAACAGTTGCTCTCCTGAAAATCTTAGGATGATTCTCGGTCTTACCAAAGGAATACATGTACTTAATTAATAAGTTCATATACGCTTAGTAAATACATAAAACAGTGGCATTTCTCTTTTTTCCTTTTTCTTATTTCGAAATTTTGTACAAAAGGTTGTATTTATCCCCAGTATCTCTCACAGTAACCCATTGGGCTGCCGTGTTGCCGTACGTCTCACATGTCAAACATGAAATGATTAAAGGTTCATTAATATAATTTGCAATATTCGAAATTAATTTGTGACAAACAACTATTTTGTTAAACAAACACAAATTATACTTTTTGCAATGTCTTTTATCATTAAAATTGAGAACATGCTTTAATATTATTAAATTTGTAACAAGATTGCTCGGGAATTTCTGTAAATTCCTTACTGACGGAAACGACCGAAGTGCCGTTACAGTGAAAAAGGACTGTAGTACGTTCCAAACGAAAAAAAAAATAACGCTGTAAACTGGTATTCCGGAAAAACGGCGCATTTCTACTCAGGACAACAATGACGCGACGTAAAACCCTAAACATATGTTAATAAATACTGCCATGAACTTCGCTGGGAAATAACAAGCTAATAGTGAGATGAACATTTTGGTTTTGTTACTTTTGTTACTTTCTCATTTTGTAAGCTTCACATGAATGCACATGGGGGATATATTGTTTTACTATTGTATGTACTTACGATCGCTCCGGTGGCCTAGTAGTTAGAGCGTCCGCCTCGGATGCGGGAGGTCGCGGGTTCGAACCTCGGTCGAGTCATGCCAAAGACTTATAACAACGGTACTAACAGCTGCCTCCTTTGGCGCTCAGCATTAAGAGGTTAGTGATAGGACTGGTCAGCCTGGTGTCAGGATAATGTGACTTGGTGGGACATAATGCTACGTGTCTGCGGCATGATGCCCCAGTGCTAGACATTACTTTAAACTGTCACACTGCAGACATCGTAGCGATATGACTGAAAAATTGTGAAAGCTACGTTAAAAATCCAACACACACACACACACACACGCGTATGTACTTTCTCCTGAGTAAATTTTGCGTTCAGGTCACCATAGTACGACATTCGTGTTCATTTGACACATTTGTAGCTGTTCGACTCGACCCTTATATTCTACAGCAATATTTGTATCAAGTCTTAAGTATATTAACTATTTTTTCACGTTCTTACATAAAAATTAATAACCTTTGAAAACAGGTTAATTGCATTATGTTTCTATTGTTCACTCCGAATAATTCAATTTTAGACAGATTCACAGATCCTGCTCTAATTGAACATAGATTACCGTTTCCTTGAGTTCCTGATTTACTGCATTCAAATGAATGTCCTTGCTGTATGCCAAAATGACATTTAAAAAATAAAGAAATAATGGAAGGGGGAGAACTCTCTCGGCTGTTGCACAATTAGAAACCGAAGAAGTATATGCGAGCAGTTCCAGTTCATGCAATCATCCTGAAATGGACTTCTAAATTATACAGATTAAGCTATGTTTAATGGCTTATGAGCACACGAAGGTCTGTTTAGTGCCCTGACACTGATAGAAAAGTGTATTGCCCAAAGTCATGCCATGGCAGCCAGTCCACTCTGATCCGGATAGGTGAATCTAAAGATTTAATTACTGGCCAGTGCAAACATTTTGACATGGACGCATCTTTTGCCTTCATTACCATCTCTATGTATTCTTACTCTCTCTAATCCTATAACCATTTACTGTGGAACACGTATGTAACCGCGCAACATTAAACACAAACGTAATAACTCGTTTCCAGTTACTTCATCGAATAACCATTATTGCATAAGCTAACACAGATCTTAGACAGGAAGAGGAATCCCACTCATACACCCAGACCAAATAGTTGTAAAAACTACTGAATGAGTTTGTTTTTTTCAACGTTAAATTTATCCTTTTCTTTTAACTTCTGTATAGTCAGGCGAGGAAACACCCCGAAATAAAAGAGATGGTTAAATGGGTGAAAGACAGATTTTATAAAACAAATCAAAGTGTTTTCTGTAATATTATTAGTAGTGCATATATCAATGTAAAGACTGACTAAATCAATTGTCACTTCCATCAAAGTCATAAGATAAATGCAGACAATTCGTTTACATTTTTACTTGCAATGTTAAATTTAAGCTAGTGTTTCGGTTGTTTCATTTTAATTTTAATATGTAAGTACTGTTACGTATGCATTCCAATTCTTTGGCACAAATAATCACCTTAAAAAGAATAAGAAGAACGAACGCTACAAGAAAAGCATTAGGAAAATGTGTCGTTGATTCTTATATGGTAAGACTAAATCAATCTGATTAAAATCGGATTTCACAATACTGCGTGGAGATCTGATTGGCACAGATAGGAGGTCACGTTCTGTTGAGTTTGTAGTTCGCCAATCATATCATAACTTTCAAATCTCTGAAAGTGACACCCGCCATTCAGAGCATATAGTTACAAACGATAACAATACCTAACACGAAATGCAACGCTTTATCTGATAGGCTGCTCAGAATAAGCTGGCTTGGAATTCCAAAGGTCGCCAAAACATTAACTTTTATCGGTGTCTGATAGATCTCAACTCAGGACTGTGGATGTCTGATTTTAATCTGACAGAGGCCAGATTTAATTGCTTTGACGTGCGAAACCTTGCGATGCCATCTGTACTCTAACAGTGGGTGCAGGCTTTACGAGTTTACAATATTCTGTTTGATAGGTATTTGGAACATAAATGACGTATTTAGTATTTGATGGTGTGAATAATGATCATAAACGGTTTGATGTGTGGTAATGTTTGCCAAAACATTCAGAAAGACCTTGAACCGCACGGCTGCAACACTTCTCTACTGATCCGGTAAACTTCTGCATTCAGTAAAACTGAGTATGATCCATATATTGTGATTGTTTCAGGAACAAAGTAGACATATTCAACAGATGTAACGCCGGATGTAAGCACCCGGAGTACGAGGTCACAGCATTCCATCTAAATAGGAAAGTATTTAATAAATGCTCTCCACCCAAATAGCAGCGGATATTACTAAGATCGGTACGATTCCATTTAATGTGTATTGAGTCAGTGTATTTCAAGGGCCATCATTTGGAAGCGAAGAGGAGAAAAATTGGACAATCAGACCCTTATTATTATTATCTTCAAAAATGAGGAATGCCTACTTAGAACTCGAGTCACTATTCACAGAGTAACAAGTTACTCTCATAAATCCGTGGAAAAATATTTTGCATTTTAGTCTGAGATGGTAATGATGAACGAAAAATGTTATTTGTTTCCAGACATGTATATGTCAGACTGATCAGATTGTTAGTTTTGCTGTTAATCTCTCATTTCATGCATTACCTTTAGTATGATAATTCTATCAGTCTTTTATTGCCATGTTTATTATTTATTGTGTCAAAAGTTAATTTGTCTGTGGAGAGAGATTAAAAAAGAAAAAGGCAGCAGATCTTGAATATCTTATCCATGGTTATCTGACCTTTTCTGTGGTTTTCTAACCTGATCCATGGTTATCTTACCTGATGCATGGTTATCTAACTTGATCCGTGGTTCTTTTATATTACAGTATGTTAGATCTACGGAACATGCCATACACAACAAAGAGGGTGTTTTCCTGGCGGCACTATTTTTTACCAGTGGCGTCCGCGGATCTGTCATCCATGATGACACAAAATGCAGGTAACGTCTAAATTACTCGCCACGAATAACGCTAGGAAATACCTTCCTAGCTTCCTATTCACCCAGCTAGCTAGTTACCTACCTACCACCTACCTAACGACACACACACACACACACACACACACACACACACACACACACACACACAGAGTCTGAATGTGTGGTTGCGATCTATGAAATAGTAATTATGATATTATTAGTTTGCATACAGTCAACCTTGGAGTATAGAATGCTTCAAAATTACATCATAAGTTTGTTGTTAAGCTCAAGCAGAGTTGAATTTGTAACAGTTTGGCTATTGGGATTTATGCCTTATGCTTGTTGATGACTTGTTGGTATTGTCTTAAATCACTTGAAAGCCTATCTACACAGGTGAAAGTCAAATTGTCATAATTGACCATTTCCTAAAATATGTACAGCAAATGCTTATTGTCCAGCCTTTGGACCGATAAAGGAAAAGAGGAAGCAATTACGAGGTATACAAAAATAGAATATTTTTCAGAACTCAACATTGATTGAATCCAATTATAGAACAAATGTTTTCTTTTAAAAGTAAAAGATTGTTCTATAATAATACTCAGTCTGAGTTTGAGTTAAAAATTACCCGCTCTGATCTGTATCGAGATGAATTTATACAATCAAGCCTGTCTTAAGCCACCGTCTTTAGGACGAGTGAAAAAAACTAGTGCCAAAATAGCAGCTTTGGGTTTTTCCTACTGTTTAGGTCACAGCCTCTATTCCCCATGACTTTTGCCCCCTTCAGCAAGCAAACCACACACAATGTGCAACCAATGGATTATTAGCATTATCTACAATTCATTTGATTCGTTACGGTTTTAGAATTCGTCCTTGGACAAGTTAGTGAGCAATCTAACGGTAGAAAACTTTAAAATTACCAGTAGGTATTGTCCAACCAATATGGACCTGCTGATGAGAAATGTGTTTATCAGTATGAGTACATGAGTGACGGAGGAAATTTGCTGAAACTCATTTACCACCTATTGAAGAGTTTCATTCATCTCTGTCGCGTGAAGGTATTTCAGAACAAGGTTTGGTCAGCATTCGCATGCATAAACCTGAGTGACTATCGTGATCTGTATGTGCGTACTGATGAGCTTTTGCTAGCTGATGTGTTTGAGAAATATCGTGATACTGCCATGCAAGTGTAAAAGTTAGATTCTATACATTCCTTTTCATCACCAGGTATGGCTTGAGATACTTTATTGTCCATAACCAAAATCGAGTTGGAATTGCCCACCGATATTGACCAGCATCTGTATATTGAGCGATAACTTCGTGGCGGAATTTTCTATGGCGAGTCACAGATACGTTCGCGCAAACAACTCAAACATAAACGGTTATGATTCCGCTGCCCCTAAGAGTTACATCATGTATCAAGGAAAAATAACCTTTATGAATAGGCAATGATGCAACCGTTGGTGGGTTTCTGTGGATTAATCCTAGATACATTGACATACAACAACACTACGCGATTACAACATCTAATACGGCAAATATGATACCGTGTCAAGAACATGGCATGGGTATTTACCGATGCACTAAAGTGAGTTTGTCACTGCTTGATACCAAGCGATATATACTCCCTGATGGTATTGCCATTCGGGATCATACGACTGTGAATCAACTTAGAGTCGACACGTCAACGATGCACTAGTGTCGAAACAAATCTTGGTATCAGTTCCGTATTTGCTGGAACGAATTGCAATTTTTCATTCACAAATGCTCGGTATAGTGCCTTTACAGCTTTTTCACTAATTGCTGCCAAACGGTAACGTGTTTATGTCTTGGAGTATCAATCCGTTCCGAAATCGTAAAAATATCGACGGACCATCTTGGGTCAGTAGCACGACGTTGTCCATCTTCTAACTATCTAGATGCATTCAAATACCGAGCACACTTGTTTCCGAGTGGTTGCAGCGGTGTCGGCTGTGAAATCATTTTCTGTGTGAATGCTGCTATGACTAATGATAGCTGTGTTACCTATTTCTGAGATAGTTCGAAATTTCTAGCACTTTGGGTCCGAGATTACGCTGCACTCCGAGATCTCATCAACAATTCATGAGCGTACTGATGTCCGAATAACCGTTCTGCAAGTGTGCGTTTAAATCGTCCCACAATAGCTTGTTCATGATGTATATTAACATGTCCAACACGAACTCGCACTGGGTGTTTTGTTAACAGAGCAGCAACAGATCAGAGAAATTCTTTACCGGGACCCACTTGTAATAATTATGGTCATTATAGTAATGAACGTTTATAAATGCGTTCCAGTGCATCTGGCGACACTTTTAGAATCTTTTGACGTTAACGGCTCAGCTTCTTTGTATCTGCTGGCAACATCAACTATGGTTAGCACGTATTTGTAGGTAAGTAATCGACTTGTCTGTCAGGTACACGATCATGTGGAAGAAATAAGAGATCAACTTGATAAACCTCATTAGGTGTTTGTACATCAAACCTCCAACGTGAAATTTTTATTGGCACTAGTAGATGAATTTGCCACAAAGCTTGTTTGGCCAATCATCCTCGAGCAATCCCACGAGTGACCTATGCCGCACATGCTAACTTTTCCACAGCAGCCTCACCTTTCCAATATCCACGCGGACTTTAGTATATTTTTTTGACAGTGTTTGGCTCTTTGTATCCATTGTTTGTTTGTATTATATTATTTACTTTAATAAGTGGACTTTTGTCCGCGAGTGGCAGAGCCTCCAATTGCAATCTTGGTTTTCATCCCTCCTTTGATGATCCATCTTGCGATTCGTTCTTCAGCACATGGTCCTGCAATCGCATGCAAGCCATGAATAGGATCCACGTCGGCACGTTGACGTGCACATATAGCATTTGATACTTTACAAGTAAGGTCATGTTGGTAACACGCAACATCAACACGATTTACTGGTGCTTCGTCAGACTCTGGTTGGCGTTAGAATCAAATCGTATCTCCAGCCGTATACACAGTAATTGTACCCAGGGATCTGTTTTTCACAGGCTATTTACTCCATTGTGTTCCCGGTAACGTTGTTAATTTACCAGCGATATCACTGCCGACATTTGTTTTAAACCCTGCGTGTTTAAGGCCGATGGAACAGGAAGATCCTATGAACGGAAACGTCTTTGCTCCACACTGAACACATGTTCCAGTAAACGTCCAATACGTGTTTGAACTCGAGTTGGATTTGCAGTACGTGTTTTGCGCCACATCGTACACAGTATGAAGACATGATTGTATTATATACTGTATGATTCAATAACATCAAGGAAAAGGATATTAACAGATGCTTTCAGAAAAAAACAAGGGCATTTCCGTCGTTGACTTTTCCGCGCAAACAATACATAAACCAATCAGGCATGCCGATGTATTTCCAAACTCAGTTCGTGCACTGATCACTCTTGCAGCTGGATCAGGAAAATCTCATGTGTTGTTAAATATTATTTTGCGATGGCTAAAGTGAGATCGGTTGTATTTGATTGTACCATCGGATGATGATCAACCGTATTATGATATTTTAAAAATCTTCAAAAAGCGTTGAGTGACATGAGTTGCAGCGCCACTAGTGATTTCTTTTCCACCATCGATGAAATACCTACCATTGATAATTTGGATGCAAATGAAAATAATCCTGTAGTGTGCGACAATGTGATACTTGAGTACCAAATCAATCTCTCACAAAACACCGATGTAATCTATTTGACTCAACGATGAGTACCAAATCAATCCCTCACAAAACACCGATGTAATCTATTTGACTCAACGATGCGTACATGTGTCCAAAGTCATCTGTGACAACTGTAACATGTTAATAACATTTCGTTGTAAGGAAGCACATGGTCTTGGAAAATTCATTGGACTTGGTGTGCCGCCTACCATTCGTGGGATGAATTTTGTGACATGTTTGCGCGGATCACCTTGGACCCGTATATTTTTTTCACTATTGATTTGACTGGAACTTGCAGTCGCGGGGGTAAATATCGTGTGGGTCTGGACACGAACGTATCTCACACAACAATTTAATAATCCATAACAGTTATATAAAATGTCTTCCAGTGATGTCATAGAAGAGTATGAAAAGCGACGCCATAAAGTCACTCATGAAAGCCAGGAACTGATTCGTAATG
Organism: Megalonaias nervosa; assembly: GCA_016617855.1. NCBI lineage: Eukaryota > Metazoa > Mollusca > Bivalvia > Unionida > Unionidae > Megalonaias > Megalonaias nervosa. The sequence continues at coordinate 21,874 of JAECUM010012050.1, forward strand.
TTATAGAAGGCCGCAAGAAAAATCAAAAGACTTGTTACGGTCGAGACAAACTGCACGAGAGGACTTCACAGCAGGTTTTGAACATTTGCACCGCAGCCAACAAAGGAAATTGCAGAACGTGCTGAAGATATTAGAAAGACAACGCTAGCAACAATGGAAGAAGCGGCAGCGTTAACGAGAGCAGAAGAAGAATCGGGTCCAATTCGTAAAATAGCAAAGCGCACCAAGAATGAGCTAAGGAAACTGTAAAGGCTATTACACGCTTACCAGCGGCAATCAGTGAAGTCAAAGAAGACGTCGGTGACATTTTAGAAGCCACTGGTTTACTAGCAAAAGGCACGCTTGTACTTGATGATTACGTTCGAGAGGCAGTTGGCAGGATACCAGACGTGCCATCCGAATACACGTCACAGATGCAAACACCACAGCGACATTTTAATGAACAAAGTCGCCAGCTGATCCTTGAAGACTCCATGCAGGTCGTTATGTACACTTCAACTGGAAAGGTTTAGTAATTAATGAACCATTACAGAATGTTAAAAAATGTATGGCACAAGTGGGTATACAGGAAATTTACTTGGTTTAAACAAGCCTCTTTGACTCTTATATTCAGATACTTGATATAGGCAACATTTATGAAAGAAGTACACGCGACAAAACAAAGTCCTAGGTCGCGAATACCTCAACAGACCAATGAAACACAGGCAGAAGCGACAGATGCACCTGAAATTGCAGAATAACAACAAAATTTTTTGTCTAAAACATGCATCGAATGTATACAAAAGAGTAGAGTTACCTGTGCCTTCACCAGCAAAACCAGAAGAATCTGAAAAACAGCTAAAAAAGGAAACGATCTAACTAAACCGGCAAATGGAAAACACCAGCCCAAACGAAAGTATATTTTGACAAAAATCTACCGTATTACGAAGCTGAGAAACGAGAACGACAACGTGTATATGAGAACCGACAACTACCACCAAGAGATATACCGACCCCATATGAAAGATCTTCTATACCACCGGCTGACGAAATTTTTTTTGCACCCTCACCGGATGAAGATCAAGAAAGGTGGCTGGAGCAAATACGAAGGCGGCAAAGACATGTAGCGCCTGCACCTGCACCCACACCTGACATCCCATATTGAGTTAGACTTCTCACAGAGGAAGACAAATATATAGGAAAGGTACAAACCACAACAACAAGCACGTGCACTCACACCGAACGAAAAACAACAACAAATAAAAGACTTTATGGAACATCAAGAAGAAATGAAAATGGTTATAGGGCAACAACCAAAACTAGGAGAAGGCCTCGGTGGACCGTGTGACCCGAACGTTTTCCTAATCGATTGGAAACACTTGTAAGATCAGTTTGTGCGGGCAACAACGTACCTGAAGTCATTAATGAATCTACATCGTTTCGTCAGCGACTGCTCACCAATGACGTCATGGACAGAAATATATATCGCGCGATGATGCATGAACTTGTTAAAGATATCAATGATGGATATGACGAACAAAGTTCGTACACCGATGATGAGTTCTGAAACGATCGAGACGCTGCGTGATTTATGTTATCTGTGCTGTGATGCAGCAGGTTTTTGTAAATACAGTCCAAAGTGTTAACTCCATGATCACAATCTCATCAACGAAACCAGAATTCAGTGTGTCTTTTCTGCATCTGTTACCACAGGCGAATCACGCCCACTTGAGATCGCACTTGCATCGCTGCGAGTTTGTTACAGTTTGGCCTAATATCCGATCACAACTGTTTGGTGGTCTTCCAGCAAATAATACATTTGTGTTTCAAGCGGACACTGGCGCCACCCGGAATACTATTTAACTTCCTTCGGGCGCATACCACATGTAATCGATCAATGGATGAATTAATAACCGGCATAGACTAAAATTTCTATACGTGCACATTAGCCTACACTCAGTTCTGTCATCGCTATAGCATCTCAAACGTATGTAGTTGACATTGCGCGGTGGTCAACAAGACCAATTTTAGGTTGGCCTGAGGACATTTCAGATGATAAACGATTTTTACTTATGGGATATCATATCGCGCCTGATATAATCAAGATTACCTCTACGATGCAGATCAGTTTAACCTGTGACGCCTTCAGTGTTAGTTATGAAGAGGTCTGAAACAACAGGCGTAGCAGTTTATCGTTATATACTGTTGGGTTTGCACCAACCGTCGAACCAGGTGATTTGATATCGATTACGTCCGCGGCATCTGTGTGTCTTCCATGTCAGACCCGTGCGCGTGGTTGACGCGAGAAAACCCGTTTACGCGACACATTTGGAACTGGCCTCAACGATGTTGTTCGTGGATTGTTTATAGGTGCACCAAACGTGCTCGCAGGATTGTCTTCACGTGCTGCACCAATCGCTAAATAAGTTGCAGTGTGAGTCGTTGAGAGCATCAAAAGTGCTGCTCTGGATCGGTTGAAAAAACTGGGATTACAAGCGGCTCAATAGCTTCGAGATCGACCACAACGATTTATGACTCGAGCACCACCAAGAACGGTTACATCGACAGAAACTATGCCGTCTGCGGCTGATAAAATTATTAATGAAGCTGCTCAACAACGACTGTCAGAATCAGTGATTTCAAATCTAGCAATTGGAAGTAAATTTCGGTTGAGGATGGGAGTTGTCATAGGTGGTTTTGCCGGTTACTGCTCTGCGTCTATCTTGTATGACTCTTGCTTTGGCGACTCCACTTTCATCAATTATTAATGCTAATAACTCACGGGTCAGTGCCGGATTACCAAATAAGCAGAGTAGGCACAGGCCTAAGGGCCCCGCGGCAACGGATCAATAATATTGAACTGATTTGATCTTGACGTATTAGGAGATAATTTGTGAGGGAGGGGGGCCGAGATTTCGACTGCCTAGGGGCCTCCACAGGGTTTAATCCGGCACTGCCATGGGTTGCACAACGTGTACGCTTTGCTTGTTAAAACAGCAAAGGTCGGGGAGAGCAGAGGATTTGTCATAGAAAGTAAGAAAAATCCAAAACTGATATTATGACACTACTAAATAACTTCTAAACACGCCACTGAAACAAAAGTCAAGCTTAAACGGCAAATGTAACTAGTACTTTCTTTCCCGATTATAGATGGTGATGTGTGTTTCAATTGGACATGCTGCCGCCTGACAGAAAAACAATATTGCTTTAAGCACGGAAAAATAGCAGGGGCAATGATCTACTATTTAAACAGAAGAATGAGTGGCCATATATTCGTAAATAAAACCCACCATCATTTTCATCCGCAAGGTGGGTATCTAAACCAATGAGTATTTCACCATAAGAAAATTAACGACACTATTATTTCATATTTGTTTCGTGAAAAGAGATGATTAGACGGCAAATATGTTCATCTTGTGGTAGTTGTTTTTCTTCATAAACTTAGCTAATTCAGTGTAGTGTAATGAAATATATGAATGCTAATTATTACTGCAATACAAATTAGGCCATATTTGATAACACTTTCTAGTCTAAGTCTACAAAACACTTCTAACTCTGAAGTCAAATAGCTTCATACTATCTGTTGATGATAACAGGCTGAAAAATTAAGCTCCTGCCACTCTTCTGTTATAGGTAACTCTATGAAAATTTAAACTCTTTCCACTTTTTTGCTGATGGTAACTGTATGAAAATTTAAGCTGTTACAGCTTTTCTGTTGTACCCTTAAACAAGAGAAAATTCGGTTTCTAACAATCAATGTCCAGTCCAGCGTGGTTCTTTGTGTTGCAGCATACAAAAATTTAATGAGAATGTGTCGATACAGTCTCTAAGAAAAACGTGAATTTCTTTTACAAATTATTTAAAAGAAAATAGAAATTAATTTTATGTCTTTAAGGTTGCAGCATTTGTCCGACGAATTCAACGGAATTCGATATTAGAACGAAGACAGACCATGATACTAATTCAAGTAATATTACTGAGAGAGAGAGAGAGAGAGAGAGAGAGAGAGAGAGAGAGAGAACCTATTAATTATATATTAGGCATGTTGCAATGAGTAGAACATGTTCGTCAAAGCGTGGAAAGTTAAATAATTTACATTGTTATTTTGGTTTTTGTTTGAATGCATTGTTAGTGCAAATCTGCTACCATTTAGTGTTTCATTGTCTATAATTCGGGTCGTCTAATTGAATCAATTGCCCATACTAAGTAGAATTGCATATCACGTTTTGGGGTTCGTACAAAGCATCGTTTTAGGCAATAGATGACCCTGCACAGCATTTATATGTAGGTATGTAGGAGTCATTAGGGGTGTTTTATTTTGACATGAATGACATTGAGCAATGCAGCATTGATGTGTAGGAGTATATAGGGGCGTTTTATTTACACATGTGTAGGAATTCTTAGGGGCGTTTTATTTTGACACGAATGACGTTGTTCAGTGCAGCATTGATGTGTAGGAGTCTATAAGAGAGTTTTATTTGCACACGAATGACACTGCGCAGCACTGATATATAGAGTCTATATGGGCGTTTCATTTTGACACGATTGACATTGTGCAACGCAATATTGATGTGTATGAGTCTATAGGGGCGTTTTATTTTCACACATTCAGATATAATATGCTTTACGAAAATAATTCTGTCTTTGTTTAAAATCGAGACTTGTCCATATTTGTTCAAAATGGTCATTTTGATTTGCTCTTAAATATCACGTGCCGACGAAATTGTTTGATATCTAGATTTGTTTTTCCTACTGATGAAATTAAACAAATATTGTCTATAGGTTTAACGTATTTAATGTATCGCAATGTAGAAGTAATATTTTCTGGGCAGCCTTCTTAACTTTCCTGAGATAAAACTTTTTCGGGTACTTTTAAAAAAAAAAAAAAAAAAAAAAATTGCTTATACTGGCAGAGAATATCCACGTTGACTCGTATATCCCAAGTATACGAATATTTTTGGAAACTGCAAACGATACACAATTAATGTCTGGTAAAGAATCGAAATATTTACAACACTTATATGTATTTACTTACTTATAGGTACGCATTTCATTTACCTGGAGAATCTGAGTATTGTATACATTTCCGGAATGTTACTGAGCACAACAACGACAGTCATTTTGTGCATGTTTTGGACATGGCCGTGATGGACTTCCTGATGCTCCACTATGACGGAAAGCACTCTCAATCAAAACGACTGGTCTGCAAGCAGGAAATTTCTTCTCAATGTGATGGTGGATTATGGGCTTGCGTAAGTAATTTCCGTTGCCTCGAAGGTTAATTCGAAACGTTTTCTTTGGAAACGGCTGTCTTTCTATGACTCTATGTAATTATGTAACAGAAAAATGCGAAGACAACAAGTTTACTAAAATCAAAAAATAATTTCATTTCTATAATTTAGAAAGTGAAAATTTAAGAGAAACTTGCGGTATTGTGAATTAAATTCCAAATAATCCTAAATGTCCTATCACAGTTACAAAATTACAGAATGTTCCGAATGAATTCCAGAAGTTGTGAATGTCCTTATATATCTCAATGATATAATCCAGAATGTCTTTAAATGATTCCTCTTTTATCCGAAATTAGTGTATTAGTCCAAAAAGTAAATGAGAACTTTGTAATTCCGATGAATAATTTAAATAGATAATTCCTCTCAACTTATATGTGAACGCAACTATAAACTCTGATCATAGATTCTCAGAGACTGGTATGAAACAGGAATGAATAATTCCTTACCAGATCCTATATACTAATTTCACCTAAAATACAATAGAATTTCCTAGGTTAAAACCCTGGTCTTGAATTCAAATCCAAGTAAATATCTTGTCTGCTTCTTTGAAACATGACAAAAATAAGGTAGGCGTTACCATCAATAACGCTCAAAAATTAGGCACACACTATGGATATTTATTATATACTCATATTTTTCTCCGTTAACTTTACATTGTCAGAATTGAGAAGTATTATACGATAATGAACACCTTTATGCTGCACGACACGTGCGTCTAAAATAGTATCGTGTATTAAGAACTACTTTGTACACTCGTTTAGTAGACGCTTTAAGTTTAGTTTATTAGGTTTGTTTGTATATGAACTAAAGAAGCTGTTTCGTCTGTTTAAAAGTAGAGATGATAAAGTGAACAATGTGGACGCGTTTTCTGAGTCACAGATTAAAGTTTCAGACAAGCAATCGAACGAACGTGATAATCGCAATGTCCACAACAAACGTGAGAGATGCAATATTGAAAATACCATTCTGATCATTTAAACAGTTATTTAGGAGAAATGTTCCTAACGTTTCGTAAATGGAATGGTTCAGACCATGACCATTGCTCTCTGGCGTATATAAAAATAGAATAGAAAAGCATACTGAAACCAAGGGCTATCGCATATCTATCAGTGATGTACCATTTTATAAATCAAAGTACTAAATTCGGGGAAAAAAATTCATATGAAGGTTTTGATAGAAAACTATGGGCCTTAGAGCCCATAAAGTTTTTATTTCCGCTTGCTGAATAGACTGTCACACACGAGCTTGCTTTGCAAATTTCTATGTTTACATTTTTGATACAATGTTTCGGATTTAGGTTAGCGATAGACGCCATATAGGTCATTATACAGCTGAGATCCCTGAAAAGAGCATGAAAGTGACAAGGCATAAACATATCTGGTAATAAGAATGGCAAAAAAACAAAACAAAACAAAATACTTATATTTTCTTAGTTCTGTCAATACGAATTACATGAGCTATGTCATGGGTTTTAAAACTTGATTACACACCCCGAAATTGTGCTGTAATTTTGACTACATTTCTAACAGCAATCACATTCTCCTTACTGCACTCAAAATGAAATGAACGTGATATTCCTTATCGCCTTTTTGATAACTTCATGTGAAATAATTCATATTTTACCCTCATTATGATTTCAAACATTCAATGAAAGAACAGAAACACACGTGCAGCTGATTCCAGCGCGTCCCTCCCTGTTCAAATGACACGTACTTCGTGTGGAAATGACACAGCTAATAAATCCAGTCCATGACAAGCAGAATTGAGGGGAACCGACATAAACAAAACAACAAAATCCATCCATTCCAGACCAACTCGAAAAGTTTTTGCAATGAGTATTGATCACAATATGACTATAAAGTTCAATTTTAAGTAGACCAAAACGACAATTCTTTTTGAAACTAATGGCAAGCGCAAATACAGCAAAATAATATTATACGAAAAGAAAACCGCAGTAAAATATACTTTCCTCATATGATGATAGTACCCTGGTGATATAAAGAAAAGAAATTGCGAGCAATCTAAAAATGTCACCGTGTGACCATTTGCAGTCGGGATTGGCCTTTCACTGTGTCATATGAACTATTGCACTGTTTAATCCGAAGGAAGAATAACAATGTATTTGCATGCATTTTACATATGGTGTCATTTTATTAGTTCATACAAAAAAATACAAGTGATTAAACGGAATCGAATATGACTCAAATACATGTTATTCAATTTTTCTATAAAACAAGAAGTTATTTCTCTTATCCCTGAACAGGACACACGATAACTAAAGTCACCCTCACTTTTGAAGTCCCTCGCTGTTGTACTAATGGTGGAGACTTTAAATTCTTCATCTAAGGTACAATAACCAAGGACTTGTAGAGTTAAGGTATCATAGGCTAGGCATACATATGTATGTTCGTATTAACTAAGTGCATGGTCCCTTTTTTGACAGGTTCTGCAAAAGGTACCCACATCCACACATCCTGCTGTTGGCGCCAATATATCAATATTGCAGGTAAAATCAACGTTAACAACATCAAAAGTTAAATTCCTTTACTATGCGAACTAAGATAATTATAATTACTGGTAACAAAAAAGTTATATTTTATAGAAACTAGTAGTATGTGTAACCTATATTTTTGTCTGTTGATTCATATTCGATAAATCATTATTCTTCATTTGAAAAATTGCTTTCATCAGTTTAAAATTCCTACCAGAGTTCTTTGTACGTACTAGCATTGTCATGATATCCTCGAAGGTTTCAGCTTTTTTTAAACCACATGACACCAGGGGATATAACTCTGGCAGCCTTGAGCAGGAAACCGCTGTCATACTTTGTAATTGTCTATGTTCAGGTAATTGTAGTAAATTTAAGCACATGTACATCTAGCAAATGACGTGACAGTATTCCAAACTTTTATAAAAAAATTGAAATGTAAATTAATTACACCGTATTAAACATAATTAAGAGTTTCTTTTTGCGTTTGCTTAGTGCTTGACGGCTCCGTTGACTTTGTTTTAAATATTTTCCCGTTTCTGTTCTGTACTGTATAAACTACAAGGCTGGGGGGAAAAAAATCGCTCTCTTTGAAGTTTCATTATGGCATGAAAATGTTCTACTAAAGTCAAATATTTAAAAATCGTACAGTAAAATGTAAAATGCGTGTCTTTCGAATAGACAAAGATGTCAACCTTTTCCTCAAAGAAATACTACGTATTTCGAAAGATAAGAACTTGATTGTAATCATCGATGGTACTACACATATGTCGATCAGAAGTAACACACTCGTCATTCATGTGTTAATAAAACTAGTAAAGAAATCTAGATTGACTGTGGCATTATAGTAGGTTAGCTATTTTATTAACACTGTCGAATACGAATGTAAATATAAAGTTAGCTTTTCTTCTAGATATATACGCTTATGTAGCTCTAAATTGCTGATGTATTCTGTTTCATTTCAGAATCAGAGAACGAACATGGCTTGCTTTGGAGAGACTGAAGGACAATTTTACCGAAATGTTTAACAATGTAACGCGATCAGACCCGCTCTATCCGGTTTTACTAACTGCAGAAGTAACTGCAATGCACGGCCGACTCCATACTATAACGTCCGTATTCGAGCTATGCCTGAACAGATTTAACAAAACAGAAATTATCATGAAATTATAGCGGTTTATGAAATTCGTTTCAGGTATTCTTTTTTCAAATGAAAATATCCATTGCCCCTGCAAAGATATTCTTCCAATTCCATGGAAGGCACTTATGTGGTTGCTGCATTCGCAACATAGCGCGCGCGCGCTCGTGTGTGTGTGTGTGTGTGTGTGTGTCTGTGTGTCTGTGTGTGTGTGATTTTGATTTGTAACTTTGCTTGAACAATTTTTTACGATGTCTGCAGTGTGGCAATTTATAGTGATGTCTAGCTCTGGGGCATCATGCCACAAACATGTAGCATCATATCCCACCCAGTTACATTATCCTGACATCAGGCCGACCAGTCCTAACACTAACCTCTTAATGGTGAGCGCCTAGCGAGGCAGCTGTTAGCACCATTTTTATAAGTCTTTGGTATGACTCGGCCAGGATTCGAACCCATGACCTCCCGCATCCGCGATGGATGCTCTAACCACTAGTCCATCGGAGCGGTCCATTCGCAACAAAGAGGTCAATGCTACAGATTTTTCGTCGAATTTACTATGATAGCTGCCATTATTTGCCGTTCGGACCAATTCGGTTATTAACGAAACAAGGATTGACCGATTTTAAGGTTAATAAATAAACAGCATATTTCATTCTTTGACGGAGATGGAGGATGCTGGTTAAATGCGCTGGGGGTGGGGAAGCAAGAAGTTGAGGTGGAGCTGGAGCTCTACCCCCACCAATTAAAAAAAGAAAAACGTGAAACGTTTCGTAGAGTATGTTTTCGTTAGAGCTAGATGGTTAAAATTATGCCCTGGAAACGCTTATAACGAATGATTTCCTTCCCACAGACCCTTCGCCTACTTGTTGAGGCCCCCATCCCGTTTTATTTTAGCATAAAAGCTCCTGAAATTAATTTTTTATTTCAACTTGTCCATGGCTGAATTCGGTTTTCATTGTTAATGTCATCGCTTAGCAGAGTTATACTTCCACATTGTCTGACCCACCGACTTAGAGCGGAGTTATGCAACCTGATTGTCAGTCACCCCACCCACCCACTCCACACGCACTAGCAGCTTGATATTCGTGAGACCCTAGTAGTGTTTGATTGTCAGTCTTCTGCGTCATCGTTTAGAAGAGTTAAATCATCTTATTTTCAAACCCACCCTCTTTCGTTTCCCCTCAATATTCAGTTATCATTAGATTTCAGTCAGATGTGGCATGCGTCTTAATGAAGAATAATGGCATGTAACAAAGTTGTAAATGTATGAAAAGGAAGGAATTTAGTTTGTTGCGCATAGATTCTCTTTGCTGCACGGTATTGTTTTTAAAGGTAGTTTAGTTTTGAACACATTATGTGTATAAAGTGATGGCGATGTGTGGTATAGGACAGAAATGTCTTATGTTTGGTTGCACGTACGAGAAAGTTCTGTAGTCTCAGAAATAGGAGTATTACCGAAGCAGACGTAACACGATAAGTGTAATTATAGATGGGAGAGGTAACTATTACCTCTGTTGTTTTATTAGTGTTTACATATTCCATAAAGAACACAGTGATGGAATAAAGTTGAATGGAAAGTACTTAATATATGTACATAATCTTTAATAATAATAGGGGGCGACGATGAAATAAATATAAGCATATCTTTAAAACATGAAAAATATAACTGGAGTGTAGGGCCTTTTGGTTTTGACGTCAGGTTTCACAATTTTAACATACTTCAATACTATGGTTAAGTGAAAGTTAAATTAATCGTTTAAAAGTCATAGTTCATCTACCAAATATAACGGATCGAGATGTACTCGCCGTTCTTTCATTAATCAAAACAGCAGTAGCAGTTAATACCGTAGAAACATTTAAGATTCGTTATAATACAAACCGTGCACACATCTAATGTTATTTATTTCATAGGGGCCCCGAGTGGCCGAGTAGTCTAAAGCGCTCACCGTTACGGATCACTGCCATCTCACCTCTGTCTGTGTGGGTTTGAGTCTCGGGCTCGGCCAATGTGGTTATGTGAGAAAGCTTGCCGGTAGCTTCTTGTGGGTCGGTGGTTCTTTCCGGGTTCTGCCGGGTTCTTACTCCACCATTAATACTGGCCGCCATGTATAGCCTATCTTGTGCTGAAAAATGGCGTTAAACCCTACAACAACAACAACAAAATTTATTTCATAAGTTGTAATGCATGAACAAATAAATTGGGCATAAATAACTTTATGGATCCATCTTTTTAATTTCATGTCTTCACAAACTTTAATGACTTCTTCCATAATTTACAACAGTTTTCATGTAATATAAATACTACTGTTAATTCTGAAATGGAATGTCTGTTAAAAGAAACAAGCTGGATTCACTATCTGGATACTATCATCCAATAGGTTTAAATTCTAAGATTATAGATGAACTTCATTGACAAATTTATTGTATTTGGTCACCTCTGTTGTTATTGGCGTGGGTCAGAAACACATTCTCATTAACTGGTTTGATTGGGCCAACTCGATTTAAAGTATTTTGCTTGCAATATTTTGGGTACTTTTACTTATCACCATTTTACCTATACAAGGCGTTTTTTTATTCATATAATTTGATGGTCATGTTTACATAATACAAGATTTAAAAATGTATCCACAATAAAATGTACATGATATAGATATATTAGAAACAAAACCACCGCTTTATTATATCACAGTAACACAGGCTCCAAATTTGGTTTAGTTGGACTGAGCCTGCTGTTATTGTGTTCTACGTACTAGTACTTGGGTAATTTCTATTTCTCAGCTTTCTTTATACATACATCAGCATGGTTCTTTCTGTTTCCCTACTGCTATATACACGAAGAAAAGTGTCTAAAATACCCCAAATGTAACTGAAATTTTATGAGTTTATTATTTGTACAAAAGTGACAAATATTAATATAAAAGTATTGTGTAATTTTAAAATAAGTACCGTCAACTCTATGGTGCTTCTTTTGAACTATTTATTATCAAATGATAAAAAAAAAATAATTTCAAAATTCTATTAAAAAAAAAATCTGTTCTTGAAAACTTTTGTAGAATAATTGTACAAAAGGGCATAATTCAATGTTAGTTCTAAAATGGACGAATGGATTCACCGATACTGTCAGACTTAACTGAAACGTTCTAATGATAGATTATTTATAATCTTCATTGATAAATTCATAATATTTAATCAATTATATATATTTATATGGATTTAAAACTATTTCTTTATATATGATCCACCAATAAATATTTTTTGCATCTACGTATACCGCTTTTATTGGCAGGTATAGTTTTACATTCACTATGAAAGAAACACCTCAGTAAATTAGATGCCGTGTTGCGCATACTCAGCAGTTAGCATTCATTGAAGAAAGCAATAGGATATCCCATTGTTTCACACCTTGGGAGATGGGATATTCCATATCTGTAGTCTACTCTATTTAAATTGCCGGATGTGCGACTTGTACAGTATTCATTCATTATATTATATCTTATTGTGTAACTATGGGAAAGATAACCTAAGAAAGGAAATATCCTTTTACGTCAGGAATAAAATGAGCCCAAAAATATACATCCTTCAAAAATCAAAATCTAGTTCAGATCAAGGTTAAATATCGACTTAATAGATGTTGTCATTAAACACAAGTACAATTTATTATTAAATCAAATAATAGCTTATACTTAGATTTAAATGTTTGGGTTTTTTGGGGGGTTTTTTAACAAAAATTAAAATTGATTTGAGAAAATAGGTGAACCCTGATACAATATTGTCATGTGATCAAAACAAAATGATCGCATATGGAGACAGCGCTGTATATCTATTCCTTTACTTTTCTATTTGTTGGTGACAATATGAGAACTTTACTAATACTCTCGGTTTGATCTATGGAACCAGAACCAGACTGGAAATAACTCTTTCAGTCTAGTTTGTATGCCCCAACAGAAATATGGACAGGTCGTATAGCTGAATATTATTATGGTTATAATTGTTACTGTTCTTGTTATTAGGTATATTAATTCGTCAATTTTAAATAATAATAATAATAATAATAATAATAATAATAATAATAATAATAATAATAATAATAATAATAATATGTGCCAATGATGTAGATTTGCAGATCGAGTAAACAAAAAGTGAACAGGCAAGAAGCCGAAAGCAAAGCTGTATTTATAAGAAAAATAAATACAGAAATGTAGACAGGCATATTAATCGTAGAGTCCAGCTCAGATACAAAGATACGAAGACGAAAATACCTCGACTAATTTTGCTCCGCACTGAAATTGCATGGAAAACTATATACAATTTCAGATTTTTCCTTTTACTGTGAAACAAATTGTTCTTAGAGATAGCTGGACATGGGAATTGTCATTCACTTGGCTAAAATTGTAAAAAAGAAATATACTAAATAAGCCAGTAGAAATATGATTACGCTTACTGTGCGGAATCTGAAACACCGGCAGCATATTCTTTATCAAATATTGAAAATACACAGGCGAATTCATAAATGGCAGTGATGGGGATGAAGCAAAGTCCTTTTTATGGATATATGTATAAATGTGTTCCTAACGCAGGAACTCCTCAAAACAGTACTTTTGATCTTGCCCTAAAAGTTTTCATCGGACGTAACGGTTTGTTTTTTTTTTGTGGGTCTAACGCCATTTTTCAGCACATGTCGGTTAGTGTATGTGGTGGCGGATGAACCCAGGAAACCCAAGAAAAAACATAGACCCACTGGAAGCTATCGCAAATCCCCTAAAATATCAGCCTTTGCAACATGTTTCGGAATGTCAGTAGGATGCGGTATCTTAATGAAAAATTGTCTCCACTCATTATGGCATATATCATTAAGTTAAACAAATAAACTAGAAAAATTGGAGAAAAAGCATTCGGTTCTCGGAATTTATTGGGGAAAAATAATAGCAGCAGTGAGGGTGAACAGACCAAATTTATTCCTGAAAATAAAGCTTCCTACGGAGGGTGAAAAATACAAGCGTCAATAACGCTAAAGCAGGGAGGAGGGTGAATAGCCCAAATTTATTTGCGAAAAAAAGCTTCCAACGGAGGGTAAAAAAAATGCAAGCGTCACTGAAACCTCTAATCGGGGTATTTTGTGTGTGTGTGTGTGTCAAATATATTTACCGGGGTTGTCTCCCATGTGTGACTTGACAGAGTCAAGGGTGTAAAAAAAAGTAACGGTTAGGCGCCGTAGTAATTAAATCATCATTATATCAATAATAACGCTAACCATGGAATCTCGTACAGCTAAACTAGCTCGACAGCGACTAGAGGCAATTAAGAAATATCTCCCCGTCCGTGATTCTGTCAGGAGTCTCAGGTGGAATTTACAGAGGGTGCAGAACATTTATTTAAACCAATTGTCGAACCAACCAAAAAATTGTTACAGCAACTAGGCAGCTCAGAAAGCTCTTGAGATATTGCAGGTTGATATTACTGGCCGTCTTCGAGCAACTAGACCACCACCCCGGCAACCCCCTCAACCACAACCCGAAGTTCAGCCACAACCTCCGCCAAAAGTTAAAACTAACCTTATATATAAATTTACGCCTGAAGGTATTGCTGCCATCAATGACCCACACCAATTAATTAAAACTGCCACGTCTGGATATCGTGATAGAGATAGGTATGTAAAACCCGAATATGTTAAAACTCTAAAATCAGTCGATTGGGTTAGGGATATATATCGCGTCGCTACTAACTCCACAGATCAGATCGGAGGAAGAAGTTATTCAGCTTAATATTTTTAACCAGGTAGTAGATAAGCATATTGAACAAGTAAAACAAGAAAGTAGACAAAAAGAAGAAGAAATGAAGTTGCAGCTTGAAAAAACAAAAGCAAAAAGGAAATTACTCTCAACAACAAGTTAGAAAAAAGCAGACGAAACGACAAGTAAGGAAAAAGAAATATAGTATGATGCAGATCCTGGCCCCAGCGCCACTGGAAGTGGTATTGCCACTCAAAGAAGTGGCCTTGACAAACTTTGTCCCAAAAACGTTCTTGCTGATGTTGATCGACTAGAAATTCTAATTGGCGGAACAGAGCCGGCAATAATTCCCCAGAAATCATTAATGCAGCAGCTGCTATTTGTCTGAGATTATTTACAGGCGGTATCATGGACATTATTGTCTATCGGTCCCTCATTGATGAAATCGTTGATGATTACCTCAGTGATTGAAGGTATGCAATTAGATCAGTGACAAGAAAATAAGATGATCATACATAATGCTCAACGTAGACCTGTAATGGTCAGTGTGATAAATTCGAGATTACCTACATATAAAGCGATCTACGGGGATGGGCTTGGTGATGTTGTTCAGGGTTTATTTAGAAGGATAGCCCCAAAAGCAATACCGATTGCAAAGCAACTGGGAATGAAAGCTATTGACGTTGTTCGTGATAAAGATATTGGTGCTGTTGGTGATGTTGCTAGTAAAGCAGTTTCAGCAATCAAGGATAGACCAGCACGATTAATACGCAGACCGAAGCCAGCGGTCCGACCTCAGCCAGTAAAATTGCAACCAGTAAAACTGGCAAGCACCGAAGTTATACCTGCAAATGTTAGTAAAATAATAAATCAAAGTGCAAATAAAAAATTAGCAGAGTTGGCTGGTGTACCCCTGTTAGAAAAAGAAAAAAAAATTATAACTGCTAATCTGATAGCAGGAAGTGGTCTTCGTGTTAGACAATAACAAATATAAATAATGTTTAAACATGTATCTGATCCAGCATTTGACATGGATGCGCCAGTTCTCAAGGATGAATCTGTGGTGCGATTATCAATATTATTCTTATGACTCAAGTGTACCTAACGACCGAGGAAGAATCGAGCTGCAAGTTCAAGATACAAGTAGATATTTCCTGCCCGCTGAGGCATTCATTGAGATCGAAGGTAGACTTTTGAAAGCAGATGATACAGCGTATGGAATTTGTGATCGAGTTGGTTTTGTTAATAATGGCGTCATTGCGTTATTTAACAGTGCCACGTGTAGCATCGACGGAAAAAATATTGAATCATGCCTGGTAAACGTCGACGTTGCCACGACGATACTTGGTCTTGCAAGATACAGCGATGATTACTCGAGTTCAGCTGGTCCATCAATGATGTTTGCAAAGGATATCACTGATCAGCCCGAATCAGCAACGTAACACTGAATGCAGCTGGAACTGAAGTTGCATCAATGAATCAAAATTTCAACTTGGGATTAGCATCACGTCGATCAATGTTGAACGGCAATGAAGAATATTCATGTGTGATTCTACTATCACATATATTTGGATTCTGCAGACATGTTAGAAAAGTTATATTTTGGCCCTAAACACACCATGGTACTTGTTAGAAAAGCCACCGACAATGATGCAATATGGCGTGCTGCCGCCGTTGATGCAGGTAAAGTAATACTAACAAAACTTTCGTTATGGATGCCAACAACGACTCCATCACTGGCCGAAGAACAATAGTTACTTTCTTTTATGGATCAAGGTGGTAAATCAACGTTGTCATGGTTGACGATGACCACAGACAGTATTCAAAGTAATGTTGTTGGGTCATTCTCATGGCATATAGCATCACAGCAGGGGGTGTCAGCACCACGACATATAGTCATCGCGTTTCAGGAAAATGCCAGAGAAATTCTCAAACATGAAATTCAATGGTGTTTGACACACTTGGGATTAGTGAGGTTTCTTTGAGGATAAATGGACATCAAGAACCTTCTGAAGATATATTAGTGAATTTTGAACACAATCAAGTTGCATGTGCTTATCATCGGTTGATGACATTTAAGGGGCGTAATCAGAATGTAGATTCAGGTTTGCAGATATCTCAGCGGGATTTCATAACATTATATCCGATCTATTATTTCTCACTGGAACACTTGGATTTGTTCAGGCAATCAGTCGTTGACATATACTTCCGAGCTTGTGTAGCACGATCACCACCTGACATACCTGGTCCACCAGCTATTCCTGGTGGTTATAGAGCAATCACTGTTATACTCTGTGACAAAACAATGTTGCTTCAAGGTGTTTGTGGACGAATGAGAGTTATTGATGCCCCAGTGGAAAATATGCAATCGATCCCAAGTGCACGATTAGTATTTAAATCACGCATGATATTATAATGTCATATGTGAAAGAACCAAAATCAAACGATGATGTGGCAACAAAAATATGTTGACAACAATGACACCACGATCAGAACTGAGATCAGTGATCGTTTACGATCCACCGGTGATACAGTGACTGGTTCTCTCAATATGGCTAATAATAAAATTACTGGTCTTGGAGAACCAGAATCAAACGACGACGCTGCAACGAAGAAATACGTCGACAATAGCAACGTCCCGATGATGACTTCGTTAATGACAATCAATGATGGAATGACCACGTTTAGATCTGAATATGCTAATCATGTAACCGCTTTTACAAATTTTCGTAGAAACACAAATAAAACCATTCACGAATTTTTTGGAAATCCAGCAGTTATTGAAATTAAACTCTCTGACATCAAAAAGATTACCGATGGTGTAGTATATACAGAAGCGTCTGGATCAGCATTATGGACACCACTCAATAAATCCATCAAATACTGGACTGAGGTTACCGGCATATAAAGGTTCTCAGTACTCGGCTTTGCAACATTTAGAATATCTACCACAATTTCACGGTTTTCTCCAGTCCTGACTCCGTCAGGCGGATCTTCTGGATCTATGTTAGTAATACTGGAGAAAGACGACGAGAAAACATTCGTGGTGGAACCCGAAGAAAAAGGTGCCCCCGTGTTGTACTACTGGTGTCTTGAATTAGTCACCAACCTGCCACCTACTTGAAGTGT
This sequence comes from Megalonaias nervosa, assembly GCA_016617855.1. Lineage (NCBI taxonomy): Eukaryota > Metazoa > Mollusca > Bivalvia > Unionida > Unionidae > Megalonaias > Megalonaias nervosa. Next base: position 39,631 of record JAECUM010012050.1, read on the forward strand.
TAGCAATCTACATAATGAATCAAACCCCAATTGACGTTCAACGGTTCATATACGAGCAAGCATGCGAGTGGCATACCCAACTGAAAAATATCATTGATGCATTGATGTGTATACAGTAAAAAAAATAAAAAATAAAAAAAAAAAAAATACCGCAGACGTGTCGTTGTTACTGAAATAATTGTATACTCGGTGTCCGCAATAGTCGCTGAAACAGTAACGGTCATCGGCGCATTATCAGCCACATACATAATAGCACCAGTAATAGGAATTCATGTTTCAGTTGTATGTGTGTGTGTGTGTGTGATTTGGATTTTAAACGTAGCTTTAACAATTTTTCAGTCATATCGCTACGATGTCTGCAGTGTGGCAGTTTATAGTGATGTTCAGCACTGGGGCATCATGCCGCAGACATGTAGCATGATGTCCCACCCAGTCACATTATCCTGACACCAGGCCGACCAGTCCTAACACTAACCTCTTAATGCTGAGCGCCTATCGAGGCAGCTGTTAGTACCATTTTTATAAGTCTTTGGTATGACTCGGCCGGGGATCGAACCCACGACCTCCCGCATCCGAGGCGGACGCTCTAACCACTAGGCCACCGGAGCGGTTAGTGTTTCAGTTGTAACCGGTGTTGCCGATATTCTTAATATCATCGCAAAAAAAATATATATATATATCCACGTGCGCGGTTGATAAATTCCACGAATATACAACGTTGCTATCAGCGGAAACACGCGCATACAACAAATTATCATCACTGATATCGTCGGGTCTCAACGATGGAATAATATCAGATCAGGAATTCGAAGAAATGATTAAGATTTACTATGAAGCAACTGGAAATCCAAACCCAGCGGTAGATATCGCCGCGACCGTCTCTGACAAGGACATGACAGACATTTAGATCTCCCTTGATTTAAATAATAATGTCGCAAAATCAAACACTGCGATTGCTAGAACAAATCGTCGCTAATACAACCCACCAACAACCACGATGATATCAGCGAGCTCAACCAAGCCTGAGTTTGACGTTAGCTTTCCAACGGCGATTCCAACCAGCGAAATAGCACTAGCATAATTGAGAGTGTATCACAGCTGGCCAAAATCAAATCTATCACAGGAAAAGAATCCAAGATCGCTATCACGGTTCACGAACCAACGTTATCAGCCGTGATAGAAATATCAACGCCTGACTACAGCGTCGATATATATCAGTCGTCGATCCGAACTGTATCAGGATGCCCAGAGATTGCACCTGTTCTTCAAGTACCGCCAGACCATCAACGTTCTGATTATGTTTCAGACAAACGAATATTTTACAATTCACTTCCAAATTATCGAAAAACTGATCGATGGAGATGGATGGAGCCAATTGACACAACATGATTTATACAACCTGCTTATGTTGAATATGATAGTAAAAAAATTTCTAGAGTAGCAAAAGCAGTATATGATATTGATAAAGATGGTAATGCATTTATCGATGAATAGTTTATTAATTCATTCGCGGATGCAATTAAAAATGAACATCAAACTGCGTCAACGACACCACGACAATTATTTAAAAATTACGTGCAAGAGTATCCCAACGACAATCGAAGGAAACGAATCATTGAAATGGTACAACATCTAAATCAGGTTGCATCAGACCTCGATTATGCTAATCTGGTTATTATTGCATCAATTGTTACTGATAAGTATTCCGCAGGCAATAGAACAACCGTTCAACAATTAGTTGGTGCACATTATAAAATAGCCGAGGCAGATATAACAAAATCTGTATTACCAGGATTTAACGACGAAGAACTAATAAAAACCATCAACCATATCATTGATGAAAACTACCCAAAAATTATCTCCGCATAGAGAAAAATATCCCCACCGGCGAACATCCTTCAGCACAACAATGATCCATACGGTGGAGGTCGTCATATATCACCAGGTGTTGTTAATATCACATCAAGGATCGCAGTCAATCTTATATGTGATGCTATCGATGGCAGCTATCAAGTAGACCTTGAAAAATCCAGTCAGGCCCAGCAGGGATATATTTTATACACATTTACTCCTCAAGCCCCACCTGGATTTTTTATTGTAATAGAACCTGTTAATCCGGTTTATCTACGATGTCATAATCCGCTGTTATCACGGATGTATTTCAAACTTACTGATCAGCGCGGATACCTTCTTGATTTAAAAGAGAATCTCTTACAATAAGTTTCTATGTGAGATCGTAGATCTTCACGCTCATAGAGCGTCATCCTGACAGAGTCAAGAGATAAATCAAGATTTTGTAAAATAAAAAAAGAATGAGTCTGGTTCTGAGTGTCAAATAATTATTTGTGTGGTATTATATAACGCACCAACACACGAGAGTTTTTGTATACAACAAAGAGGTACTCGAAAGTGCCGTCATTATTGATGATTATGGCGATGAAGACTTTTTGTTAACGTAGGAACAGTTAAATGAGCTGCAGCTAGAACATATTATTACGGTTGTAAGCGATAGAGATCAAATTCTGAATTATGCACATTCTTGCTTTAAACCGTCCAAGTTACATGGGTTGTAACTACCCAATTTTCCGACCAAAAAAGTAAAAATTATAAACACCGCTATTAATATTCGGTGTCACCGCTTTCATTTTGTTTACAAATCCGTTACCAGTGACGCTGTCACCACTTTCACTTCAAAATCGGACATAATCTTTTTCAACTGTCTTACACGTGCACTGACAGTCTTTAATTTTGTTTCGTATTCACGTGACAATTCTGATCTAATTTTCTCAATCGCGTGTGCGAGCAAAACGAATTGTTCAACTTGTATGTCATCGACACAAGCTAGTGATTGTGTCATTGCCTGCTCGAGTAATTTAATAAACTTGTATTCGGCTGGTAGTGTATATTTCCCTTTAGATTTTCGTTCTTGTGATATTTCAAAATCACAAATGCTGATCAGTAAGTTCCATACATCGTCATGTAATTTTTGAATTGCAGAAATAATCGCATTAATATTTTCGTGATTCATTATATAATAAATATATGTTTAAATAAAAAATATATTTGCATTCCTAATTTTTGCAGAATTCAGGGACGGCACAATACACATATTATATACAGTATTATATACATACTTAATTCTAACGGACGGCACAATACACATGCTTAATTCTATCTTAATTCTATGGACGGCACAATAAACAATCTAACTATATATATATATATATATATATATATATATATATATATATATATATATATATATATATATATATATATATATATATATATATATATATATATATATATAAAGCTATTTACAGCATTATATACATAAATTATTTACAAATTCAAGCTTACACCACACGCCTTCTCTACGTTCAACAGAACTGCACACCTCCCCCCAAAATCAACCCCAGAAGAGTGGAAAATAGCACCCACCACGTTGCTGACATGGTGGGAAGATGTATTTTTCTGTTGAATTTCGATCTTTGGGGCGCACCCCAATTATTATATGTTCAGAAATTATATAAGGTCACCGATACTTGGAAATCCAGATATAGCTCACCTGGATTCAAATCCAGGTGCGTGCCTTGACTGTTTTTCTTTTTCTTAACTATTATCCCTGACAAAGTCGGGGGGAGTGAGAAACCTGACAAAGTCAGAAAAACAAAGATAATGTTTTTTAAAAAAAAAACACATAAGCAAAAAAAAAATTCATTTATAAGTTAAGGTTGTTATAAAATTCAAGCGAGGTTACTCTTTAATCTCCCTCTCTGGATGAATCTTTGCTTGTTGGATTTATCTCCCTTGACAATTGAAATATTATTCGCTGTTTGTATTTCTTTGAAAATGCTGAGTTGGTTATAATCGGCAATTATCGAAATATTTGGCAGCTGCATATATCGATTGAAATTTTATTTCTTCCAGTGTCTCTACATTCACAGATTTAACTGATCTTGCACTGTTATCATTATTGCCAGTATCTCCAACTTTTGCAATTCTGACTGTGTAATGGCATGAAGGTTATTCAGAGAATTATCAGGTTTTCGGTTGTTAATATGGTCAATCACAAGTGCATCTTTGATCAGACCATTGTAACACTCGTAGATGAATGTGTGACAGTGATAGTTCTTTTTCCACCACCAAACATGAGATAACCAGCATTGGTGACAAAACCGACTGTCGAGAGTTTCTGATAATACCATCGCGCGATGCCTCATAATTTTTAATGATATTATGTGTTACAAATTCTCCTTGCTAAATTTATATAGTAAATATTATTTGTCTAAATTATTATTTTATTACTAGAAAAAATATGTAGAATTCCGCTAGCGTGAAAATTTTGCGAGATAGCCTCCAGGTTTTTTTTTTATAGGAGATTCATCACCATCATTTTTTTTAATCACAATACCGTTTCAAAGCTATGTACTTTCTGCCTCCACAGTCTCACACAACTGTGTCCCCCCCCCCCCACTCCTTGCTACATTTCAACATGGTTTTGGTCCTAGACTCCTTCGTCGCACATCCTGTAGGTAGTATCCACAAAATTCATTACACAGGCCCGATTACAACGAGTTGTAGATCCAATCATCAACCACTTTCAGTTATTCTTTGCTTGACTCATTGTATATTATAAATTAAAGTTTAATTTAAATATATATTTGCCTTCATTATAACATGGAAGAAGAAGAATTTACGAGATTATCTGCGATCAAACCTTCTCAAGGGGATTCGATCTTGACAGAATAACCCCTGACTTGCGGAGGAGAGCTCTGGCTGATGTTGATCCTGATTTGACGAATCAGACTCTAATCGATGTATCCTTGAAGCCATAAAGAATTTCGCAATTTCGCTCATATGTGGTCAACATTTAGAATTAGGCAAGACGATAACCCCCAAATTAATGCTACAATGAATGACCAGCGAGCAAGGACAATCATTAATTATCTTGATCCACAAGCTCACGAACAAAGATACATTTTCAGAATAAAATTTATCGTATTGGTAGACATGGATTATCCGTGACAAACGTGATCCTGTAAGAGAATCACACCGCGCTGGGGGCGTTGTAAAGTTCAGTAAAAATTCCAAACCAGGAATGTTGACTGGTATTGACAAACCATATTGTGAACGAGCATATCGTGTGACGGCATGATAAACCTAGCATTGATGACCTCCTGCCGATGAAAATTTCGACGCTGAATTGTGCTGCTGAGAGGGTTACAGAACATTTCACAAACTCGATACGTGGAAATGAGTGGGCTGAGTAAGGTAGACAAAATGGAGCTACGATCAACGACGTTGCCGAGCTGGAAAAGAAATTAAAATTTCCGATATGGGTGAAGACAATAACCGGCGAGATTTTGTACGAATTAAAATATAAATCAAAGATAGCTCCGATAGAAATCGTTGATCATAAGGCGCACGCGTGGACGATGGATGTAACATATTTCCACGAGATAGAACTGTTAAATTTTATAACGGTGATATTTTTGATTTTATAAATAAAATTAGTAAAAGCGATCCTGTATCTGCGTGGTTGTTTCAAAGTTCCGAATCTGGAAATTATGATCAGTTTGTACGGCCTAATGGAGATATTTATCGATCTGAGTTCCTCCACTCGGAAATGAAAAATCTTGCGTTGAAATATACCGATGATGTCGAAAAATTACTCGGTAATTGTTTTACCGTTCCGTCAGTTGCTGCTCACTTTGCTCAGGAGAAAAATTCATGGAACCGACAAGATCAGAATTTCTTGTCGATGTGCAGCTAAGCTGCTGAGAATACGGACACGGTGGATTGTGGAATACTAAATACGATTGTAGAGATGTTATCTCAGTTGATATGGTTGCATGTCATCCTGGAAGCTCTCTTGGAATAAGAGTGTGCTGAATATTTTAAGAGATTTGGGCATCCAACACATGAAATGACCAGACCTGCGATAAATGGACATTTACCAGATTTTGATTTAACTGGATTTGCATGTATTAAATCGTTTAAGTTTACGGAAAATCTCCATCTGATTGTTTATGTTTGGTTTGGTCGTCATTTTAGCGAACGTTAATGGGCTCCAGTAGCGTTATTACGATATATGCTTGATGCGGGAATTTTATCATCGTTAACCGTAAGTGAAGCAATAATATCGCATCGTCCACAGAAACAAGATGGCTGCCTGTCGTTAAAAGATCTGTTCTTGATGAAATCTTTGAGCGTAATCCCGATGAAATTCAATGCAAAAATAAACTTGCATAGGATCTCGGCAGAAAAATAATTGGTAAATTAACTCAGGGTAGTTCATGTGATCATAAACGATATTACACAAGATTAATCATCGACGATGCCGAACTCGGTTTTATGATTACTGATACAACAGAGAAAGTCACATTTATAAGCCGGAATTATGCTTGCTTATCGAATGGAACTAAATTAGGTACAATTGTGAGCTACACTGACGGTGACTCACCACAGTTTACTCATTTAAGATCTTCGATGTTAGCGTATGTTTCGATAAACTTATTATCGATGATAAACAGATTTCCTGATACCGCGGTTAGAGTCGCCACAGATTCATTTTATGTGGATAGGAAATATGCAGGATTGTTCAAGAGCGGCGTTGATGCATCGTTGAGCGAATGGAGAATAAAGCGAGAAAAGATATTTAGTTATTATGAATCCGCTGATTATAGATCCCCAGATCTATCTGGGGGAATATATTATAAATAGTCAAATGTCAGCGTTGTCATCAGCACCATCGGTATATGATCCCGTAGCTAGACATAAAACTGTTTATCTTAACGGGTGCGGTGGTTCTGGTAAAACAAAGCATGCAATTGAATTATTTTGGAATTTTGATATGGTTGTTTTGACGCCTACTCATAGACTCGCCATAGAAATGAGAGAGCGAGGAGTTAAATCTCATACTTATCACAGTTTCTTTCGGTGGAAGGGAGATGCGTGGACACCTGAACGAATGGGTGAGAAATATATTCCTGAGATCATTATCTGGGATTAGATATGCACAGTGTCTTTAGATGTATTTTGTCGGTGAATCGCCACATGACTGGTTAAAAGAATTCGTAGATTATTATAAGGAAATACTTGATGATCATAGAGCTATTGATGAATCGCTGAAGGAATTTAAAAGCTAATCCGACTGCAGCCGGATAAGAATCAATGTGAAATAATGCGTAAGGTAATTATAGAAACTCCTATGAATGATTTTTGGAATTTATAGAGTCCTGCTGATTTGATAGTTGCAAGTCGGAAGATAGTTCGTGATTCACTTCGGCAGCAATTATTTCTGTTACAGAAAGAAAAATTTTCAGATCTACCTTTACCATTGTGTTATCGCCCAGCAGATACACGCAAACAAAATACTGATATTGAAATTCCAGGTGGCGGTGGTAAACAAAATCTTGTCTAAAATGATATTGTTTTAGTTCCTGTGAGTGCTGTTGAGAGCGCATTAACGATGGATAAATCTCCATGGACGCTAGGATATGCTATAACGATTCATTCGTCACAAGGATTAACTATTTCCGATACAGATATTTGGATTGTTGATGATGGTATTGAATGGTCAATTTTAATTTATCTGGCAGTGTCTCGAGTCAGAAGAATATCTCAGCTGCGGAGGGTTATCATAGACTTCACAGTAAATAATAATCAACTAGTGGCAATGGCGATGATATAGTAAGAATTAGCTGGTTATCAGCGATGTGACAAACAAAAAAAGCTCGACTTTGATTTTGATATTGAATTTATCATAACACTAAAACAACAACAAAATAATCACTGTGCTTGCTGTAACACAGTAATGTTGTGGCATTATTCTTCTAATAACCCACGACAATTTACCGTACATAGAATTAATAGTAGTCTGGGCCATACACGCGAAAATGTGATGTTGACCTGTCTTGAATGTAATAGACGTCGAGGAGCCAGTTCACAAAAGCGACGGTGGTGGTAATTGTGTATCTTCAGGAATTACTTGTAATTGTTCACGTACAAATCCCCGTTGAGGAGCAGTTGAATCTAGTTTGTAGATTGCAGGTCTATCCGTGGATCTTACCACGCTGTAAATTTTATGTGTGGTTACATTCCAGACTGGGTCAGTTGCTCTTTATATACCCCCTTCTTCAAGCTCCCCTGGCTCATATAAATATCTGACAGTCACATTACCTAGTACTGGTTGTTTTGAGAAAGAGTCACGTCGTTGTACTAGTATGTGTTTCTTCGAAATTGCTTTGATGGTGGTCATATAAACTTCACGAGTAATTTCATTATTTAACGCAGCTATCACACTTAGTAGTCTTGCAACCCATTCACGAGATCTCTTATCCGCCTGAACTTTGTTCAGGTATATTTGCTGCGCATATTGATATCTAAACAATCGCTCAGCAAACGTTCAATTAAATCGCTCAATTTTGCCTGATCACGATGAATGTGCGGTATGTCCGCGTCTGATTTTGACGTTATGTTGTTTCATCATCGACGTTACTGCACCAAGAAATTCTTTGCCAGGATCATCCAGTAGCAACTGTGGCCATCGCAAGGGTCCTCGTCGATAAATTCGCTCAAACGCAGATGCAACTTCAGTTGCTGTCTTTGTTGATAGTGGTTCTTCTTCTTTATATTTACTTGCAACGTCAACGACAGTCAACGCGTATTTGTATGTGCGCGATTGACGTCTACCAGTTTTGATAGTATCATGTGGTAAAAATAGAATATCTGCCTGATGAACCTCATTGGAAGTTCTGACATCAAAATATACGTACTGAAATGTTTTAGGTGGTGGTAGATAAATTTGTCATATTGCCTGCCTTGCTAACCAATTTGCAGCAACACGTGCGACACCTGCTGCATCAGCAAGTTTACTAATCTCTGCTCTACTCCTCCAATATCCTTTTGGGCTATAACAAATAGATTCCATTATTATAATAGCTTACCTTTCGTCACAGATCTTGTCAAAAAATTAGCAAGCGATTCTCTGAGAGATTTAATTTTTTTTTTACAGATTTTAGGGTGTGAATCAACTTCACGTCTGCAATATGTCGTTGTAAATCTTTATTTTTATAAGTAACATCATGAACGTGGCACGCTTGATCAATCGCATTTATTGGATACTCTTCAGGTCTTGGTTGATCTTTTTCGTCAAGTCGGATATCAAATCGGGTTCCAGGACCACAATAATTATATCCAGAAGATTCTTTAATCTAGGATACTTAGCCCATGGAGCTCCTGGTAATTTTCCCAGTGAAGCAGCGATATCACCACCTGTTGTATGAGAGATAAATTTGTATTTTTTTGTACCACATTTCACACACTTGCCAGTAAGTGCACGCTTTTTATTCCTCGTCGTTATTGATTTTAATCCACTGGTGGGGGTGGGTGCTCTGCATCGAACACATTATAAATTCATATACTTATTATATTTCTACGACATGGATATCATTGATTTCTCAACGACACGAAAGCAAGAGCCAGTCAAGCATCATCCAGCGCTACCAGTCTATCAGAGCAATTATCATAGGTCCATCTGGGTCTGGTAAGACGTAATTGTTGCTTAACCTGATAATGAGATGGCTCAAGTGGGATAAGTTGTATTTAGTGGCACCATCTGTAGATGATCAGCGAAGCTACAACGTGCTTAAAAATCTTAATGAAAATGCAAAATTGTTGGACGAGGACGATAATGATATTATTGATTTTATCACCGATATTGATGATGCTCCATCTATGGATGATCTCGATGGATGTATTAATAATCTGGTAGTATACGATGATGTGATGCTGGGCAAACAATCAAATCCAGCTCGGATATTTTCCCGAGAATGACACAAAAACACCAATATTATATGTATTACTCAGTGATATACGCAAATACCTAAAGTGATCAGAGATAACGGCAATCTTCTGATTGTCTTTAATAGTGTTGATATCCACACTCTAAGAAATATTCACCAGACTTGGTGTTCAGGAGACATGGGTATGATTAAGTTTGAAAACTTCTCAAAAGCGCAAGAGATTACTCATGGATTTATCACGATAAATTTACATGATCCTCGGTCACGATATCGCATAGGTCTCGATAAAATTTTTGGTTAAGAGACCAATTACTTTTTTTACACACACACACACACACATGGGTGACAACCCTGATAAATATATTTGACACACAAAAACAAAATATTAACCCGGTTAGAGGTCACAGTGACGCTTGTATATTTTTACCCTCCGTTGTAAGCATTATTTTCGCTAATCAGTTTGGTCTATTCACCATCCCTGCTTTAGCTTTACTGACACTTGTATTTTTTCACCCTCCGTAGGAAGCTTTATTTTCAGGAATAAATTTGGTCTGTTCACCCTCCCTGCTGCTATAATGTTTCCACGGAACAATGAATATTGCCAATAAAGAGAACCATTGTGTATGTTACTTCTAACAACCGTAACAGATATTTACAAGTGAAAAGCTACATTTACTGGGCAATGCAAAATGAAGTTATATCCTCGCATTATTTCATCAAGGTTACGAGGCCATTCATCACATCAGTGCATCAGAGTTAGTACAGATGTGAATCTCGTAAGTAGAGGATCGCAGCGAAGTCGAGAGCCGTTAGATGTACTCCAAGAGCATAAGAGTAGTGAAGGGAGACGATATACGGACAATGGGAATGAACATTACAAGACACACACCCCGGGACGATATACGGACAAGGAATATACGGACAAAAGGTTGCAACTGTATACGGAAAAAGGAAATTTAACATAGGGAATGTATTTGGGCTGTATATGGACAATAGGAATTGAACATGGGTGACGTCACAGCACTGGACACTGGCAACAATGTTTGCAAGTGGCTGACCTCAATCCGGCGGAACAGTGTGGCAAGGGACAAATAGAGACATAGACATAGAGACGTGGTTAGAAACAGGGTTGGAGACATAGAGACATAGACATATTACACAAACATAGATTTATGGACATAAATCTATCACACAAAATCGACAAAATTTTTTTTTAGGCAAGATACAATAGATATCTTTTCGAGGCAATGGAGCGGCCCTGAAATTTTTTTTTTTTTTTTTTATTTTTTGTTAACACCATTCAATTAACATAGAGGGCATCGCACGGATGTGCTTCTCTTCCTCAAACTTCGTGTGACCTCTGGACCGTAGAGTAAGACTCTCTTCAGACGGCCTTGTCTCTCCACATAGATCCTTCGTTTCCAAAGGGATGTCTCTGTATAAATTCTCTGTAAAAATTTACAATCCAGTTTCGCAACACATCACTTTAAAATGTTCATAGACTTCTTCTTTGTCTTTTCACTCTCTCCGTTTCTTGAATTTCTTCATTGTCATAGTATTTTCCTCTTCTTCCTCACTTTCTTCTGGTCTTCTTTTCTTCTCTTTCTGTACGTGTCTGGGTTCTTCATTTTCGGAGGGTATCTCTTCTTCCTGTTCGGAACCCCTCTCTTCCTCCTGCTCCTGTTGTTTCTTAGGGCAGTCTGAAGACCAATGTCCTTTCTCTTGACAATGATAACGTATCTTGACCTTTGTCTCTTTTCACGCCTGTCTTGCTTTGACGTTGTGGACATTCTGAAGACCAATGCCCTTTCTTCTTACAGTTATAGCAATTATCTTGACTTTTATCTCAAAAGGAGGGGGAGTAGTCTGTCAGCTTCTCTGAAGAAAACCTTCTGATGACACCTCGCAAAGCTCTGATCAGAAGTTCGATCTGTGTTGGCTCTTCCATATTTCTGGTAGGATTGAGAGCGAAATGAATATTTTGAGGGAAGACACTGGCCTTACATTGATATATAGGAGACCATGACGTTTAAAATGTAGTCATTTGACTTTTTGCAATCAAGATGAAACGATCGCACCATTTCGTGGAGAAAGAAGAAAGTAGGAGGCAGAAACGCGACCGATCGCCTCGCACAGTAGCTGAAGTCTTGGCTCAGATCCATGCTAGTGATTTTGAAGATGACATGAGTGAGCCATAATCCAGACTCAGAGAGTCAAAGTCAAACTAAAATCCACCACCAATAACCCCTGAAAAGTACTACCACATTCGAGAGACGGATAAACAGTCCTCTAGAAAATTTAGAACCACGACCTACACGTACACGGTGAAATTTAAAGATTTCAAGTCAGACGTACCGCTGGAGAAAACAGAGGGGTTCATCACCGATGTGTGGCATTTTTTGTAAACCACACTGAAACGGTAATGTCGAGGCAAAGAAGACGACCGCTTGAGACTTTCCATTCATCACGACAGTTTGATGTCACCTGTTTGGACCGAGTTTAGCAGCCCAGCAGAATTGACATCTTCCAAAGTCATGGACAAGAGTCAACAAATACAGCAATCCAGCGACAAGTTTCACATCAGTGATGGAAAAGCGACACTGTACATGACCCACGTTTCTCTTCCCAAAGGGACTGGACAACGCAGAAAAGTGTTATTGATGAACGACCATCGCAGCATCAAGCGCAGTCTCGTCCAAATTAACAACCCTCAAGACAAGATGTCTTTAGCCCGAGCCATCGTGGTGGAACCAACGTATGCCGACAAGAACGACACAGCAGAACGGAAATAAGCCTGGCAAACCATTCAAAAATCGAACAGAGCCAAACAACGAAGAGAAGTAGAACTCCTGTTACAGCAAGTAGGCCTATCTAAAGAAACTGCCTGTGGCATTCTTGAAATGCAAAAACTGCAAGACGTCTTGGCTCCACGCTACACCTTGAAAGCACACCCTCAAGAAGTGCGTGGACCTCTGTTGTTTCGAAGCAAGAATTTCAAAGACGGAAAATACATTCACGTCTATCATCACGAAGAACATTTCGATGCCATTACCAGTATCACCGTGTTCCTGGGATACTGTTATTATTGTGAGAAATGTGACTATAACAATCGAGAGCAACACAAGCATTGTGGATCAAACCGTGAGGGATGTTTAGCCTCTAAACCCTGTCTTGACGAAGGACAACAACGAATACAACGCTTGTCAGCGCACTTTTGTCAGCCCTACGTGTTACCAACAACATCTGAAGACTCAAGGTTCACAACGGAAAAGTGTATGCCAACTCTTGACATTGTGCCCTACTTGTGGAATAGTTATACGTAGCAATAATGCCAAGGCACACATTTGTCCAGGAAAGAAAGAAACGATGTCACATTTGTCACCAAATCGTGGCCACAAGAAAGGGAATTTCATCTTTTTCGATTTCGAATGCATGGAAGAGACCGTCATTCACATTCCTAATTTCTGCGTGGCTCATCGAGCGTGCGAGAAGTGCATCCAAGAACCGATATTTTGCCATTGCCAGCACTGTAGCAAGATTCCAGAAGAACGTGAAAAAATCTTTCGAGCGCCTAACACGCTGGCCGATTTTGCCCAATGGATCTTAGACCCTATCGACGAGACGTGGAGCCAAGAGGACGTTGAAATTTACGGAGATTGTCATCGCTATGCCACGGTGATGGCTCACAATTTCTAAGGATACGATGGACAGTTTCTTCTGAAATACTATACCGAAAAAGCAAGAACGTCCTTAAGTGACTTTGAACGGAGACAAAATCATTTCCATGCAAGCGGGACAAGTGCAGTGTAAAGATTCGATGAGTTACTTGGCCATGCCTTTGATTCGAATGCCTAAACCATTTGGAATGACAGAAATGGCCAAAGGCTATTTCCGCACTTTTTCAATACCGAAGCCAAACAACACGCTGTCCTGCCACATTTGCCTGATGCTCATTACTACGACCCCGACAACATGCGCACCGAACAACGAGAAACTTTCTAAGCTTGGTACCACGCTCACGCCTCGGACCCCTTCAACTTACAGGAAGAAATCTTAAAGTCTTGTCGTTCCGACGTGGACATTTTACGGCGATGCTGTGGAAAAGTTCGAAAATTATTCATGGAGCTCGGATAGATCGACCCCTTCAAAAAAGCCTGCACCATCGCCAAAGCGTGTTCCTTAGTGTACCACAAACGATTCATGCCCGAGAAGACCCTGGCTGTCATCCGCCCTCAAACGACGAATTTTATCAAACTTCAATACTCGGTCAAAGCTCTACGCTGGCTACATTATTTGTGTGACAAGGAAGACAAATGGATCCAACACGCCCGAAACGGAGGAGGCGAAAAGACCATTGGAAATTGTTCTATGGATGACTGGGACTTAGAAAACCCAAAGATCCTGTAAGAGTCTAACGGATGCTATTTCACGGATGTCCGATCTGTCACCCTCAACGGTACACTAAAATCAGCTTTTTCCAACGTACCATGGAAGACTTGTACGAGATAACTTGTCAGCGACGCTTAAAGTTAGAACAGCAAGGATACCAAGTGGTAGAAATGTGGGAACACGAGTACGGTCACCGTTTGAAAATCGATCCCTAATTTAAGCGTATCGAGGAAAGTTACAAGTTGGTAGACCCTCTGAACCTGCTGGACAGTTTGTACCAGGCCGACGAGGAGAAAGGAGAAGAAATCAAATACTTGGACGTGTGTTTTCTGTATCCTTACGTGTACAAATATTGTCACTTTCCCGCAGGGCGCCCACAATTGCTGACGCAACACATCGACCTGGATAACATTCGACAATACAAAGGATTGATTAAATGTAAAGTCTTGCCTCCCACGGACTTGTACCATCCCGTTTTACCTCACCATTGCCAAGGAAAACTGATGTTTCCCTTGTGCCGTACTTGTGCCGAAACGTACAACCAAGACAACCTTGTCAGCACACTCAGGAAGAACGCGCCTTGACAGGAACATGGGTCAGCGTAGAATTGTTTAAAGCTCTGGACTTGGGATACCAACTGTTAGAAGTGTACGAAATTTACCATTTTCCCAAGACAGAAAAATACCACAAGGGCGACGAGACTCAGAAAGGCATTTTCGCAGACTACGTGGATGCCTTTTTGAAACTGAAACAAGAAGCCAGCGGCTATCCTTCCTGGTGCCACACTCCCGAAGACCAAGAGAAATTCAAAGAGAAATACTTTGAGCAGGAGGGCATCACTTTAGACCACATCGAGAAAAACGAAGGAACGCGATCGTTTGCCAAAGTGATGTTAAATTGTTTGTGGGGAAAATGGCACAACGTCCGTGTTTGCCCAAGATGGAGTATTTTACAGAACCTTCCGCTACTTCCAGATGATTCACGACAAAACCAAATATATGAAACACGCGTACGACCTTCGTGAAGACTTGATCCTAGCCAATTATGAAGAGGAACTGGACTTTGTACAGGCCGACGAATTTGGAAATGCCTTGACGCAACTGGCAGATCCCCGCATCGACACTCACACTAAACAGCAAATCATTTTGAAACCTGGAAGTAGCGGTTATCTAGGAGGTGTCATCATTCGCTCCCTCTTAAAATGGGATCCCAATGCCCCAAAAGTCATCCCCAAGAAAAGAGCCACTCTCCGACCCAAACGTACCCAGAAGAAAAAGAGCAATGGTGTCAAGACAGGTCACAGCCCCAGAAAAAGAAAAGTCCCAAGAAAAGACCCCAGAAATCAGCTTCAACCCGCAAGAAAGGCACTTCGGCCAGGACGAAAGCTTAAATCCCCAAGCCACGACCTGCAGCAACGGTGACCGCGTCTCCAGTTGCCTCAGGTTCTTCCACTTCCCCGTTGCTGGTGATGCCAGCCAGACCCAATTTGACAAACGTCTTTCCTAGTGTAATGAAAAAATGGAAACCCGTGTCTCCAGGAACGTCTCCTCCAGCGGTGACACCCTCCTCCTCTTTAGCTGCTGATGCAGCTGCTAACAATGTACCCTACCCCAAAATGAAAGTCCAAGAGAGATCGGGTATGTTACAGAGTTTACTGGATTTATCCAAGCAAGAACTGTCCCGATTTAGTCCGTTGCTAACCCCTCAACGTCTAGTGATGCCTGCCATGAAAATGATACAACGGACCGACAATCAGTGGCGATGCATTCCATTATAAAAAAGACCTGGGGCAAACGATGGGTATCTGTTTTTGTGCTCCTGAACAAACAATGATGTCACCTGCCAGAAGTGCACACCGTCACCATCGCCGTTATCCTGTCCACAGAGGAAAAGGAAAAAGAAACGGACAGTCTCATTGTTTGGTCCGACATCCGAGAAGACGCTTAGCCAAGCATCGACGTCTACCACAGAAAAGACCCCATCGTCGAAAGAAAAAGAGGAGCAACCAAAGGTGATGATTTTTTTTATGCCTGTTTTGTTACCACAGCATCTCAAAAGTTTTCATAGTCTATTACCACCAGTCAAAAACTAAGATAAAAGGACGCATATCAAGCGATGGACTTCAGTGTCTTTTTGCTCCTGAACCAAAAAGATATCCCCTAAAAGAAGTGCACACTACCATCACTCTCTTGCCAAAAACTGAAAGAAAAGGAAAGGACTGCCTCCTCGTTTAGCCAAACATTGGGATGTATTGTTCGTCCTGTCCAAAGCCCCTCCACCAATGCAAAAATAACTCCAAAGAATGTTGTTTGAATGTCTTGAAAGGAACTATACCTTTGTCTAAACACCAGAAAGAACGCTTCACCAAACAGCGACATGTTCTTCGCCAAATGGTTCAAAAGAAAATCCCCATTTGTCAAAAGAAAAAGATGTCGGTGCAACGCGGAGAAATTTTACACCTAATAGGTGCCATTGTCAAAGGAATAGCGGGAGCCATGCTGGGAGGACTCCTGGGAGTTGTTTTACCCATGGGTCCAAAATAAAAAGGACCAAGAAGATAAAAGGGACCTCTGCGGTCAAAAGATATCAGACGTGACCATTGAAATCTAATGGAAGGACGAAAACTGACTTTAGTGCCTTACAAACAATGGGTGGAATTCCATCGTTGGCAGGAACAACGCACCCAACATTTACCCACCAATCCTCATCTGACCGAGATGACCCAGTTACAATACGAATTGCAATCGTTGATGGATCTCAGCGATTTGTCAGAAACGCAAAAGTCGCAACGGTACGGTCACGTGTTTCAGCGACTTCAACTCTTTCACCAGAAAGCTTTAGACGAAACAGCTCGACCGACTCTGAAAGATTTTAAGACCTTGATGAAAAGTCCATCACCACCATTACTCCCAGTGACCAAGACAGATGCAGCCACACGGATGCTAGAGGAAGAAGACGTACGAGAAGTCTTTCAAACACCCTTCCCCCACACCTCAACGAGAAGAACTCAAAGCCTGGGTTAAAAAGATGATGTCCACTCCTCCTTCGAC
>JAECUM010012051.1:0-34757 GCA_016617855.1 Megalonaias nervosa
TTTGCTCGATGACTAGTAGAGGTAACTTCTTTGGGACTAGATACAGTAACCAGATTGTGTGGCATGGAAAGATAGATCGATGTTAGGGAAATACAAAGGAGGCAGGGTAAAAATTTTTAAAAGTCCACTGAAAGGACTTGAACTCAAGTGGCCAAAAAGAGGTTCTAGGAATCCACAAGTCCCTTTCTTCTGTCCTTTAATTTTTTTGAACTACTAAGCATGAGTCATTTCTGATACTTCTGAGAAACAACAACATACCAAATTGTTCCAGCAAACATGTTCACAAGATACCTGTAAGTGCAGTATAAAATCCTTTGTCATGGCCTTTGACCTTCAGCCTGATATAAATGAGTCACTGAAGTTAAATGTCTCCAACAAGATATAACCACAAGCTAAGTTTGGTTAAATCATTTAAAAAGACTTTACTGAAAAAATCCAAGTCATTGGTCTGTCATCATTCAAGATATATTCAAATTTATTCACATTGTGGGTTCTTGTTTGTGTTGTGCTCACAAGCCAGTACAGTTAGAAACACGAAACAAGAGCTTTACTATAAAACTGATATCAGAGCGGAGATGATTAACATTTTTATTGGAGTACAACTAAACATTGAACAAACTCTGGTCATAATTCATTTATGAATGAACAAGTCACTGTGTTCATAAGATCAGTTAAGTACATGAATGCAAGCAATGACCTTTTACATGCCCCAAGGTTAATTAGGCCTGGTGTTTAATCACCTTCACAAAAGATATCTGCATCTTGGTGATCCAATCTACACCATTTTTATTCTTGGAACCTCAATTGTGGACTGAAATTTTCACATAGAATCAACAGCACACTGCATGAAGAGTTTTTAGTGAAAACCCAAATATCAATGCTGACATTTGTGCAAGACTATTTGCTATAACAAAATTTTCGAGATGGCCATTACTGTGCCATGTTGGAGCTCAGGTGAGCACCATTTTCATTAAAAACCAGTTACATACTGTTGTAGCATTTCTGTAAAAACCCCATGCTGATGTGACCATTTATTTAGAGGAACCAGCCATATAAAGATTTTCTGGGTCAAGGCAGACAATTTGGAGGTTAGATTCAGTTTAATAATGGAAGAACAATATACTGAGAGAGCGAATTTATTATTTCATACAACAAAATGCTGGAATTGCCATCTGTTCAGGTTCAGATCAGCACCATTTTCTTTTTTTAAGACAATCAGTTAAGAAGTAGTGATAACACAAATTTCAAGCTGACTACCCAAGTGGCCATATTTAAGATCTGACTGGTATCATTTTCATTCACAGGAAGTTTCTCTTATTTTACTGAAATCCCCATGGTGCTACAACTGTCCATTATGGAAAAGCTCTGAAAACAATGTTTTCAAGATGGTCATCATGGTGGCAACATTTGAGGTCTAACTGTCATCATTTCTTTAGGAACAACTCGATTCAATAAGGAATCCTTTAGTAAAAACCTCATGTCACTACAGCCATCACTTTAGGAAAAGTAATAAGATTTTCAAGATGGCCACCATGGCAGCCATTCTAGAAGTCAGATCAACACCATTTTCATTTAGAACCAACAAGATATTATAAGAAATTTCAGTGAAAACCCATGCTGATATCCATTCATGAGAAGTATGCAACAATAACAAGATTTTCAAATTGACAACCATGGTGGCAATGTTGATTGTCAAATGGAACCATTTTATTTTTAAGGAAAAGCCAGCAATCAAAATAAGTCTTTCAATAAAAACTCCATGCTGATATGACCATCAGTTTGGAGTGAAAGAGATTTTCAAAGTGGCTGCCATGGCAGTGATAGTGGACATCTGGCGGGCAGTGACCAACTGCACTTTGGGATGAATGGTGGTGGTGGTGGTGGTGGTGTTTAACGCCATTTTTCAGCACACGATAAGCTATACATGGCAGCCAGTATTAATGGTGGAGGAAGAACCCAGAAAAAACCCCGGAAAGAACCACCGACCCACGAGAAGCTACTGGCAAGTTTTCTCACATATCCATATTGGCTGAATCCAAGACTCGAACCCATGCAGACAGATGAGATGGCAGTGATCCGTAACGGAGAGCGCTTTAGAGAGCACTTTAGACCACTCAGGGCCCCTTGGGATGAATGAATCCTCCTAATACATGTAGTTTATGAATAATTATAAACTTGTGCAAACAGATGACAGAAGATATTATTACAAAAGATCTGTAAAAAATTCAATAATAGTAAGAAAAACATAAAACATTTTGAGGCATCTCCAACAGTAAAATTTTCATGAACTGGACATTACTAGGAATAAACTATTCTGACCCTGTGGCCATTATAACGAGGTTTTATTAATAACAGCATGGGCCTATCAGGACATAAATATGTGGCTTGAATGTGTGGAATGGTATACTGGTTAACACTCAAGGGAATCAGAAGATAAATTCTTAAGTCTTATATACTAATTAATAATTATCAGAGTAACTCTTATTGTGTCCTTCACAATAGTATCTGTTAGAGAAATGAATAAATTTCTAGTGATTCAGTCTTTGTTTGCCCTATGTCAAATATCCTTAAGTGGTTATGCATCCTCATGTCAAACAGCAAGACAGATTACAGAATTTTTATTTCACATCCCTTTTGAAAATGACAATTTTAAAAAGCATGCAATGGAAATTTCAGTCTATGTTTTTGGAAAGGAAAGAGATTTACTGGATAAAATGAGTAAATTGCAGGTCTCCACTTTTTACCCAGACTGGTATGTCAGTAGATGGTATAAAAATGTTAGAGAACCAATTGTAATTGATACCCTGTCTGTATGTAGAACATCTCACAAATGGAAATTTATCTTAATGGATGATCCTGCATGATTCAATATTGGCTAACTAGCCTTGATAATAGAATTTAAATAATGCCCATCATGGGGTTGTCATTTCAAAAGCCCATCTTTAAAAAGTTTGGCTCAAGCCATTCTATTCTAATGCTGGACTAATTAACAAAAATAAATTTCTATATTTGCCACTCTAGCTCAGTGGGTTAAAGCATTACAAGTACTGGCTTTAGACAAGACTGTTCATCGCGCAATACCTGCTCATTACATGCCATGTGCCTTTGTTATGGACCAAATGCTGATATAAATTCCATCGCTTTGATGCAATATGCATCTAGGGCCGTTAGTGAGACTGGGAAGATTTGATTAATCTAACGAATTTCATGGTGCAAACTTGTCCAGCATAACCCAATTTGACAGGGCGGTTCATAATTGAACCCGCGATGAATAATTCTCCAGACCTTAGTTGGGCTAAAGATAATGGTGCTTATAGATTTTAGAAATTGTATGGTCAATAAAGCAGTCCAACTGTGGTGCAAATTTGGAAAGTTAAAGCACAAAACATTAAGAACTAGCTTTTGCTTACATAATCATCAATAAATTCACTATAAGGAGACTGAAAGATTTATTGTGAATCAATGTTCATTATGAAGTCCATTTACAAGATGCATGTAACACATCTCCATGTTAAAGTGGTCAAGTAAATGATTGAGTATCCTCAAAATCCAACCTAATTATGTTTCTTCTAATTATGCACAGCTCCTTGTGACAAAATCTCCACATTAGATTTGGTTTATTGATTCAATGGCCTGTGTCAGGCTGGCTGACTAGATCATCATTAGACAGTATCAATGTCGTTTGAATATCACACTATGCACAGAACCCATCCAAAAACAAAAGCTATTAACTTTATGTCTCTGATTACATGCAATGCAATGCAATACAAATATGTGAAATAAAAACTAATGCTGCATGAGCTACAAGTGTGATAATTTTAAAAAAGTCTGAGATTTTAGATAAATGCCAAAACTTGCCAATGATAAATGCCATTTTTGTGTCGATTGGTGTTAATTCAAAATTTGATGTGTTTTGTATGATCTAACTTTATGCCCCTGAATGATGTAATGCAGCATATAAAATGTGAAATCAAACTGATCCAGTATGAGCTCTTGGTAGTGTTCATGCTGCAAAGTCAGTCTTTCCATATGTATGGATTTTCTATATTAACAGTTCATCAAAAATGTGCCATTTTTAATGATTAAAATAAATTCTTACTTTTTATCTTTAATTTCTTTCCAAAATTTCTCTATTTATTGAAATTATTTCAAGTTAGGAGCTGAAGAAGGGAAAAATGACATGAAAATTACGGATACTTAAGTTCATCACTGTTTCCTTTATTATTTACATAAACACCCAGATTTGTCTGTCTTTCTATGTGTCTCACTTGCCAAACAAAAGGTTGCAAGTTCCAAACCTGCAGTGGCATCACAATTTTTTAAAATTACTTTTTTGTATTTTTAAGTTCAAACTTTCTTTCAAACACGCTCATCCCATTTTGTTTTTTAAACACTGCTTTTATTTCTGTCCTTGGATAGGCAATGAACCTTGTATGCAAAGTCTTTTATTTAGTACTGCACTTTTTTGCACAATATGTGTGGTGACCCTGTCAGGTCAGAATATGTGTGTGTGACTTTGAGAAATTTTCAGCCTTGTCACTATGATGTCTGCAGTGTGGCGGTATATAGTGATGTTTAGCACTGGGGCATCATGCCACAGACATGTAGCATCATGTCCCACCCAGTCTTAACACTAACTTCTTAATGCTAAGCACCAAGCAAGGCAGCTACTAGTACCATATTTTTTTAGTCTTTGGTATGACTTGGCCATGGTTTGAACCCGCGACCTCCCGCATCCAAAGTGGATTCTCAAAACACTTAGGTCACTGAAGCAGTCTCAGAATACAGGTGTACAATTTCCGAGTGATGAATGGACAACAAGGCCCAAAGGACTGAAATAAATTTTTTAAATTTTGACGTGAGTGTTAAATAAAAATTATCCTTTAAAGATCATCCAGATCATATATACTAAATTGAAAATCTACAATGAGTGGAACAGAATATTAAGCAGTTTTTAAAACAATGGTTTTTCTTGTCCCAACCTCATACTTCTCATCTCTCCACCCTGGCTTTATTGGCCATAGATATCCAAATCTACCTTTTTTTAAAAACTGAGACAAAGTTTGAAAGGCTGATTCAAAACTAATCAAAGTAATGTAGTTTTCTAACTGAGTATCATCATTTAGAAAGAATGCAATTGTATGTCCTTAATTCAACCTGTATCCA
This sequence comes from Megalonaias nervosa, assembly GCA_016617855.1. Classification (NCBI taxonomy): domain Eukaryota; kingdom Metazoa; phylum Mollusca; class Bivalvia; order Unionida; family Unionidae; genus Megalonaias; species Megalonaias nervosa. Next base: position 5,167 of record JAECUM010012051.1, read on the forward strand.
ACACCCAGGCAGCCAGGGAAGGTCTCTTGATTTCAAGAAAACATTGTCTGAACTACTGTCAATTAAATGGTCAACTCCACAGCACCAGCTTAACCCTGGAACCAGTCTTCTTAATAGTCTGTGCCTGTCATTTGCCTGCTAATTAGAGACCTTTTCATACCACTGGTATTTGATAATTTTTACTGACTCTCAGAAAAGAAGACCGTCCACCACAAAGTGAATCAGGGATTGTCTTCTTTAAAATCAAGAAATAAATACCACCTGAGGCAGTTTATGGGAACATAACTTTAGAAACCAGCATAATAATTGTGTTATTAGTTCCATTAGTAATTTCCTCTGTCTATATATGGTAATTATATCTAGGCAATTAAATCCACAGGTGCAGTTTTACATGAAAACAAAACCATTAAACTGACAGTAGCCATGACAGAAATACCAATGAACTTCATCACCCATGGAATTTTGAGAATCAAAAGTTCCAAAGGAGTGATTATTAGTGACAAACAAGAGTAAAATTACCCATCATTACTGCTCAGATTGGAAGATGAAATTTTTGGTAAAAAAGTAATTAAACCTTATCAAACTATAAGGTATATAATTATAGAAACACTAACAACACGAAATGCAGCTAACAAGCAGCTTTAATGATTAGGGAATAGGAGAGCTAAAAGCCACCAAACATACTTGAATGCAAGACAATGAAAACCTTATAGAGTCCTTCTTAATGAACTGCTGGATCAATGTATCAGCCATTTTTTTTTAACTTTATGTAAACAATAAATTGCAGAATGTGCCTTAATCTATAGGATATGTTCTTTTGCAAAGCAAAATTCTAATTTTAGAAGTCCAACTGATAGATAAATATGGTAAATCGACTCTCTCATTAAGTCATGCATATGGTTTCAAATGAAAATATTGATGTTTATGTTGCATCTTTACATAATTATACATCACTAGCTGTACAAGAAATCAAAGCTATACATCACGCTCAGATTCTGTGCAATGACAAAGTACAAAGAACTATAAATAATATATTTCTTTACATATCAAAGTGGATATTTAATATTTCTACCATATACACTTGCTCATAAATTCATTCCAACTGCAAACTGCATAAACCCAGATCTGCCATCAAATAATGAGCCGGCAGATCAGGGTCTATGCAGCCTGTCAAGAGTAAAGCATAGAAAAAACATGGACCCTGATCTGCTGACACATGCGGTTGCAGATCAGCGTCTAAGTTGTCTGCAGCTGGTATCAACTTATAAGTGAGTATGTATGGTATTTACCACTCTAGCAAGACCACTAGTCTTGTTTAGTTTGTTCCTATGCAAAACAATTGGACCATATAATATATGGTACATTTTTACATGTCATGAAACATGGGTTCTGTGAAGAGATTTGATTTCCTTGCAAACCATGAAGTGTTGCATGAGGTGGTGTACATCATAGCATTGCAGATTCATTTAAATTTGTGAATACAGTCTTCACAACTAGCTGTATGTTATTGCTTTATCATATCAATTTTGGCCCATTAAAATTTCTTTGCAAATATAGCTTCCTTGCCAAATCTATAAAAAAATGTTCAACAAAATTTCACAATTTAAACATTTTATAAATGAGCTGTAAAAACTATAAAATTTGGTCATGACAGAAAGTTCTAACACAGCTGATGCTGGAAAGAGTTTAGTTTGGTGTTTTATGGCACAGCAGAATAAGTAGGTAATGTAATATACAAAATTGCAAAACAACTTTCTGAAAATAAAAATTTTCAAAAAATGCAATAATGTAGCTGCAGAAGCAGAGACAAAAGGTGAAGATGCTTAAATTCTTTAAAAGGTATAGACAGTAAAAATTAAAAAGGTATATAGTAAAAATTAAAACTAAGAAAAATATTCAATCCATAAAATACTGAGGAAAAAAAAAAAAGATTTTCTAAGGTGGAAAATACAGAAATTTCTGTTTTATTGGATGGAAACTGACACTTTACAAAATGTGCTCCAGTATCTGTTGACATTGGTAAGGTATGCACTAGAGCAGGTATGCACAAGTCAGGTATACATACCCTATTTGCAAGTGGCACAATAGTAACTCATCTGCAAACTGTTCCATATGTAATATCAGTCGGGTGTGTATATCCTTTATGTGAGTGCAAGTTGCATATACCATCTCATTTCTGCTCTATGTGGCATCAGATATGTACTTTCTATACAAGACTGGCACTATACTGTGTGGCACCACAAAGGTATGTACTTTCTATACATGAATGGCACCAAAAAGGTATGTACTTTCTATATATATTGTTATGTATATGTAATTTAATTACTTGTGTGTTAGTTTTAAATTCTTTTTTTATTTTATTTTTATGATAGCATTATTCACTGGAGTTGACATTTTTTTCAGAAAATTCAGTTCAGTTCTTTTTAGCCTGATTAAAACGCAATAGTGTTGCTACACTTATTTTTTTAGCTGACCTAGTTCCTGACCTTGATTTAGAATTTGTAAACACAGAGTGAAAATCATTGGTTGTAATCAGGGTCATTCTTGGCTTGCGTCAGCTCTGTTGTAAACAACCTTTTTTAATTTTTTTTTATTATTGAATCTTATAGTAAGATTCATTCAGTACAATCGAACCTGTAAATAGCCTACGTGCTAATTGACATATTTTACTGCGTTGTTTGGACTAAGTGATCATGTGACCCATCACAGTGTCTAAACTGCGTTTTAGTTAAGGGTTAAAACAGATATTTTATAGTGAAATAGTCAGTCGTAGTTTACTCCTTCAGAGCTCAAGGTGTTTTTATTGTTGATGCCAGTTTGATTTAAAATTCTTCTATTTTTTGGATTTAATAATTTGTATTCCCTGGAAAATACCAGTGCTCATAAAAATTCTTGGACAAAGACATTTAGTGGAAATTATTTGGAATTCTAAAGCCGGAATATTATTCTTGATTCATAAAATTCAACAAGGAACTGTTGACACATCAACACAGGGCAGATTATAGAAGACGTCATCGCCTTCCATCTTGGAACTTCATCGGGATTCAAACTTTGATTCATTTAGAACTTTTTAGTGATAGGACTTATATTTTAAAATTCTAGGATTAATTTTTGGATTAGATTCACAAACCGTAAGTCCTTTTTCATATTTTTGCCTTGTTTTCTAGGGAAACAAATTATTCTGTTAAAATTTATAAAGCTTGTTGGCTTTACTCTTTTCTTTGTTACTTTGTATGAGCCTAGACACGTAACAAAAAAAATTGGGCGCTCGTCCTTGGGATATATGAATTTTGGCTAAAATATTTCAGAAATTTTTTTTAAAATTTAAATTCCCATAGTTTTCAGAATATTTTAAATCCCAAGTACTATTTCACATTTTGTATGAAATTTTTAGTGAAATCAACAGGCTTTTTCACAATGTCATCAAAAGTGGAGACTTTTCTTTCTAGTCCTACTCAGGAGCAGTTGGATTGTTTGAAAAAAGATGAATTGCTTGAACTTGCCAGAAAATATGATCTTTCTGAGAAAAAAATCTTCCTTAATGAAGCAAGAAATAAAAAACATTTTGATCCAGTATTTGGTAGAAAAGAATGTTTTCGACAAAAGTGTTTGGTTTCGATCAGCAAGTCTGTATCAGACTCTGACATAAAAGTAAAGGAATTGAAATTAAAATACAAGATGGAATTAGAGTTAAAGAAGCTGGAACTTCAGAAAGATAAAGAGGAAAAACAAATACAAATGCAGCTGCAATTGGAAAAAGAAAAAGAACAAATGCATTTACAGAAAGAACAAATGCAGTTACAATTGGAGAAAGAAAAAGAACAAATGCATTTACAAAAAGAAGAAAAACAAATGTTACTGGAAAAAGGAGAGAGAAAAACAATTGCAGTTGCAATTTGAGAAAGAGGAGAGAGAGAGAGACAGAAAAGAGAGACAGATAAACAAATGCTATATGAAAAAGAGGAGAAAGAGAGAAACAAATGCAATTAGGAGAGACAGAAAGAGAGACAGATGCAACTGCAATGAGAGAAGGATGAAAGGAAATTTCAAATTAAGTTAAAAGAAATAGAGCTGGCAAGTGAAAGGCACATTTCCACTCCACATACAAATTCAGGTTTTGATATTACAAAGAATATCTGGTTAGTGCCCCCTTTTAGAGAAAAAGAAGTAGATAAATATTTTCCTCGTTTTGAAAAAGTTGGTGAAAATTTAAAATGGCCAAGGGAGCATTGGACTCAATTACTACAATGTGAACTTATTGGTAAAGCTTATAATATTTACCATTCACTGTCAGTTCATCAAAGTGCTGACTATGATTTGGTTAAGGAATGCATCTTAAAGGGTTATGAGTTAGTCCCTGAGGCTTATCTTCAGAATATAGGAACTATAAAAAATAAGCTGGACAACCTCATGTCGAATTTGCAAGAAAAAAAGCAAAACATTTTGACAGGTGGTGCTCTTCTAGAAAGGTTACAAAGATTACGAAAGTCTCAGACAACTCATGTTAGTTGAAGAGTTTAGGAACTGTGTCCATAGTGACATTAGGATGTATCTTTACGAGCATAAGATTGAAACCTTGGAAAATGCTGCTCGTGCTGTTGATGAGTATTTCTTGACTCATAAGGTTCCTGTTGTAGGCAAGTCTTTCTCTCAGCAGTCTACTGGTAAAAAGGTATTTCAGCCTAATCTTACTCCTTCTAAAATTCAGTCTGGCACAACTTTTAAAAATCAAGATTCTGATAAACTTGATTCAAAATCCTTGTCTATTTCTACCTGCACCTATTGCAAGAAGAAAGGACACGTTATTTCTGATTGCTTCAAACTGAAATATAAGCATCAGAATCAAGATAGACCTATCCCAAATGCTCTTATTTCTAAGAGCTCAAGGTCACGTATTGAAAGCAATACATTTGTTGGCTTTAATAAACCCCAGTCTGATTTTATTATGGAGAATTATGAACCATTCATGTCAAAGGGTTCTATATCACTCCTGGGTGATTTGGCCAATCCTATCCCTATTAAAGTTTTAAGGGATACAGGAGCTTCTCGGAGTCTTTTATTATCAGGTACTTTGCCATTTTCTGAGAAGTCTTCTTCTAATGAGAGTGTTCTCATTCAGGGAGTAGAGTGTGGCTTTGTTAATGTTCCTCTCCATTCTGTAAATTTGTCATCAGACTTAGTTTCAGGACCTGTGACAGTTGGCATAGTGATTTCATTACCCGTTGAGGGTATTCATTTGTTACTAGGCAAGAACTTAGCTGGAGACAAGGTTGTGGTTAATCCACTTGTAGCTGACAAGCCTTCTTTGGATCAGAAACAGATATTTTACAAAAAGAGGTTTAGACAAGCACAATACATGGACATTTTGGAGAGGAACGCATGGCAGTCCCTAGGGTTATACTCCCAACCCCACACCAATCCCCTTCCTTGGGAAAGGAAAACCGGGTTGGAGAACATTCTCCCAGAGGCTCTTTGGCATCTTCCATGTCAAGGAGGGAGAAGGTCTCATTTGTGGCTGTGCACTGGACTGGGCTGCATCTGTTGAAGAATTTTGTGGGTAGCCCCTAGAGTTGGCTCACATTAGTATGCTTCAAGGTCGCTTGCGATGGGCCAGGAGCAGTTGTGAAAAATCTATACTGATTATCCTACAATTTCTGTGCAACCATGGTATGGAAAAGTCCTCTGATGAGGGTCTTAGCTTCCAACGGAGCTGCCCTTAGAGGTCTTTACTATAGTTAAGAAAGATCTTTGAGGAGTCCAGTGCAATGTCATGGCAGATGTGTAGCTGTTCCACTGATAAAGGCATTGCAACAGACAGTGAATGCTGGGATGTCTTGGCTACATCTTCCAGCACCAGTCATAATGTGGCTGGGTTCAGAGCAGTCTCCTGTTACAAACTGAATGATTTGGATTTGGATTTGGATTTTTTAAAATGTAGCTTTAACAATTTTTCAGTCATATCGCTACGATGTCTGCAGTGTGGCAGTCTATAGTGATGTCTAGCACTTGGGCATCATGCTGCAGACATGTAGTATAATGTCCCACCCAGTTACATTATCCTGACACCAGGCTGACCAGTCCTAACACTAGCCTCTCAATGCAGTGCACCAAGCGAGGCAGCTGTTAGTACCATTTTTGTAAGTCTTTGGTATGACTTGGCCGGGGATCGAACCCATTACCTCCCGCATCCGAAGCGGATGCTCTAACCACTAAGCCACCGGAGCGGTGATACTGAATGAAGTAGCTGAAAAGAATTCAGCTAGAGATGCTACATTAATAAAAAAATGGCTTTAGTTGTTTTAATTAGAAAGTGCACCCGGGCTGCAGTCACGATACCCATTTGGGATGCACCTGCATCCAACTGGGAATATTTAATGGACCACTTCAGGTAATGTATCCAGTAACTAGTGGCAGTGACCACTGGTCTCAAAGTAGTGGGAGGAACAGACTAACCTCTAATATTTCCTCAACTGAGGTTGGATCCTGGAGATCTATTCCAAAATGGAAAAGATCTTGGGCTGTGTGCCAGATGGTTTTGGGCACAGGTCTGCAGGTAGAAGGAAGTAAACTTCATTTACTGCCTGAACAAAGGACCAGATCTCTGAGGTGGAGGGTCTCACATGCTGTATGGATTCATTTGGATGAAAGGAAATCGTGTATGTGGGTAGGTGAGGGGATACCATTTTGATCATCTTCCTTAGTCTTGACCTGCTCGATAGGCTCCCAATCCTGAGACAGGGTAAAATGGTAAAGTGGGGAGAGGGGGGATCTTAATCCAATCTCTTTTCCGATACTGTGAGGCCCTTGAGTGTTGACCAGTGTATAGCCATTGACTGGTACAATTTGACTGGTGGTCAGTTACCAGTATGATCTGACCGGTGACCGAACGACATAAATATACAAGAGCCTAGTTTGTCTTCATCACTCATGAAGGTAAGTGTTGCTCCTCCCATTTGGAAAGGTGCAACATATTATCTTGAGGCAAGTTGTGCTCTTCCTTCTTCAAAGAAAGCAGGATGACACTACTGTAACATGAGGGATGTTTGACTTCTCATCCCTTTCTGGGGAAGGCAATAAATTCCTTGAATGTTTATTCTCTGCTACAGGAGGGGTTTAACCTGTCTTGAAGGAAACCGGCCATTAGTCTCCTGGGACCAGGGAGTGTTCTTCTAAAGTAAAGAACTAGTTTTTTCATACACAAAACTCACCTGTTTGTATGTAGTGTATGCAATATACACCCCCGTGTATTTGCACAAGGTAATGATTCACTTGTATCATTTCGATCTCCTATTCTTTTTAATAAGGAAGACATTTAGTTGTTAACCTTCTCTAGGAACAATGCAGACACACAAAAACAATGTGACGTTATATTAAAATACAACGGTGAAATAGAAAAAAACACCCACAGAATTCCTGTTAAATCAATTATGTAATTAAAGAAATTATGAATTCCTATTAATTGAGGTAGGGTCTATGTTGTGTTGTAACCTAACACACAAGACTTACCTGTGAACCAATTGTAAATAAGATGGATGTACCCTAGTCCCTAGATAGTGGGATAAAATGTGGTAACCCAAGAAGATTTTTGAAGAATTACTGAAAAAGGGCTGGGGAAAAGCATAAAAACAAAAGACAAGATGATGAATAGTAACACGAGATGAAATAATGTTGAAGGGAGAATACAATGTGGTTTTAACTCGCAAAAAGCAATTTTTCTCTGGTCATTTTATGAATGACAAAACCATTCCATGGGCATGTGAGGTGCATGAGTGGATTGTGTATTATTGACGATTCTTAACTCTGTAGGAGTGTGTATTCACATTTAACGGATGAGATTTTCAGACACAAAAGACTTACGGCTGCGCAATAGCGATGGGTAAGATACTGTGGCTATTAAAGCAGAAAATCCCTCTTTGATTGAAAATAAAACCTTAAGTAATAATTCCAAAATATGTCATCATGAGAAAACACTGGTTTATAAAGGAATCAAGTATACGGAAAGGTAAAAGAGGTTCAGTAGTCATGGGATCTTCAACAGACCCAACGTGTGTTCCTGAATGTCACAAGAAGTGACTAATGGTGGCAGCTGCCAAGGTGGCTCACTGCTTAGCATGCCAGACTTGCATCCAAAAGGGCATGGGTTCAAATCCTACCATCAGATTCCTTTGAGGTTTGTGGTTTATAGTGTTTTACAACACATGATAGGCTATACATGGCAGCCAGTATACCTTGTGAAGCAAGAACCTAAGAAGAACCATCAACCTTTTGGAAGCTTTTAGCAAGCTTTCTCACATACCCACAATGGTCAAGTTGAAAAACAGCAGCTGGGATGTGCGAGTGATCTGTAAAGGCAAATGCCTTAAACCACTCAGTTACCTGGGGCCCCAAAGTAATCTGAGACTTTGTATGAATGAAATGTAATTTCAACAAATTTATTTTATTGATAAATTTCATTAAGCATATATGTAAATGGCTACAAGTTCAAAGTGTTGGAAACCAATAACATCTGTTACATACATATAATCCATCCCAGACAATGACCACATGTACTGAGATAAACAGTGATTTTTATCAACAATTACTGCTAATTTCCTTTCTTTACTTCTAATAATGATGTTGGCATGGAAATGTTCATTTTCAGGAGCAGTCTTGATAGTATTTCTTTTTATTGTGCATAGTTCCATGTGCATACTGTATTAATGGCCTAAGTTTAAAATAAGCTGTCATCATAATTCCATGGGGAAATGAAATTCAATCTCTGTAACAAAATCATTAATACAAATCAGACTTCTTTCATGCCACAGGTGTTGATCCAGTATTTGTGTGTATTTTAATGTGCATATTTGTGTGTGTATGTGTGTGTGTGTGTGTGTTTTGGATTTTTAACATAGCTTTAACAATTTTTTCAGTCATATTGCTACAATGTCTGCTGTGTGGCAGTTTACAGTGATGTCTAGAACTGGAGCATCATGATGCAGACATGTAGCATAATGACCCACCCAGTCACACTATCCTGACACCAGGCCAACCAGTCCTAACGCTAACCTCTTAATGCTGAGCACCAAGCCAGGCAGCTGTGAGTACCATTTGTAAAAGTCTTTGGTATGAATCAGTTGGGATTCAAAACCGTGACCTCCCACAACCAAGGCGGATGTTCCAACCACTCAGACCACCGGAGAGGTAGTGTGTAAATGTATGTGTCTGTATTTTAAGAAAACAGTGAAATGTTTTAGTTTTAAGGGCCATATTTCTGTTTTCTTGCTAAATATTTAATATTTTGACTGGAAAAAGGGATTCGAGCTCATAACTTTAAATCTGCTACTGTGCTGTATCGATTTGAGTACAGGATAGTTTAAAGTAAGCAATGGTTTAAGTTTTAGAAAATTAAAGAATTCTTTCTAAATTCCTTTGATAATGAACAAATCTTCTGAAAAGAACCATGCTGTGAATAAACATAGGTATTAAGGTGGCATCTCTTTGTTAAGAACTATCTCTATTTTCTCATTTTCCCAATACCAACTAATTAAAATCGTTAAAATGTTAACTGATATCTGATCTCTTGGTGATGCGTGAAACTCCTTAACCTGAATCTAATTTCTCTTCAGTGACATTTCCACCTGACTCCAGGGTCTCATCCTTGGATACCCACTGTATCACAAAATAACAAAACCCTTCTATATGACACCACTCAACCAATACCTAATTCCCTCTTCCATTAAAACATTTAATTTCAGGCTAGTCAAGCAGCATTCTTTTCCAACTGGGTGGTTTTACAGAATCAACCATATAATTGACCATATGCATCCTCCTAACTAAATGAAATTACAGTCCTGGTATTTTTATCATCATCAAATCCCCAAGCAAGTTAACAATCTACATTAATCACACTTACCTGACATAATTATATACCAATTTACATTTTTGTACAACCTTTGGCAAACACCCAGTGGCACATGGAGTACACAACCTTGTATGTATGTTCATGTTTAAAACTACAGGACATCTATGATGAACAATTTATCATCTCGTTATTTTTATTCTCCATAAATTACATTTGGCTACCTGAATTTTCCTAATGTACTTTACAAACAACCAAGATCATCTATCAAATGAACAAAAATGTAGGAGTACTTGATTTTGGTATTACTATGCACTGCAACAAGAGTGGTAGCAGAAAACAAAATGTTTACTGACCATGATATACATTTATAATGCATTATTCCCAAGTAAAGTTTAGTCACAATAAGCAGTACTTATAAAGAGACAACATGTGTAACAGATCTGCCAACCCTAAGAAAGACCTCAATAAGGCAGTCAACCTTTTTCTGTAAGTTAGACCAGCTTTCAGTAAGGTGTAATAAAATATTATTTACCACCATTTGTCAAGCTGAATAACATGCATTTAAAGCAACAGAAGTGTGATTCAAGACTGAAACAGTGACTGTAAACATTATGTTCAACTAACCTAAAAAATTTGTAAAGTTAATTTGAACCCTATTTACCCCCAGTACAGTTTCACAAACTGAAGTTCCAAATCCTACGGAACTCAATGGCTACTTAATCGAGACTGATGCAGCAACTATAAAAACTATGTTCAGCTACGCCTAAAAATTTTGTAAAGGTAATTTGAACTTTAATTATCTCCAGTACAGTTTCATAAACTACACTTCCAAACCTCACGGAGCTCAATGGCTTCCTGCTATCTTCTCAACCTGATGTAATCCTACATAAAAAAATTTATATTTCATGTCAGCCATGGTGATGGCAATCATCATTCCTGCCATGTGCCTTACTCAAATCTACACCAAATCAAATCAAATCTGAACAGTCCTAACACTAACCTCTTAATGCTCAGCACCAGTGAGGCAGCTCTTAGTACAATTTTTTAAGTCTTTGGTATGACTCAACTGGGGTTTGAACCTGTGATGCTCTAACCAAGTAGGCACCTGAAGCAGTCACATATTTTGCTCTTTTCTACTTGATATTTGTGGCTCTCATCCTCCATCATAAACCTATACAGCATACATTTACAAATTCAACATTGTATTTCCTGGTTACAAGTATAATCAGTCAAGCCCTGTTTTCTGAGAGGAGAAAACATTAACATTATCAATAACGTATGCTGAAAGCATGATACATGTCGTGTTACAATATCCCTACTAATGACCTTGACCTTTTCAGCTAGGGACTTGATTACTGTATGATATGGCATGGACCTGGATAAAGTTTTGTCAGAATATTTTAAGATGTTAGAAAGTGGCAGCCTGGATAAGGAAACAGGCCGTTGACTTGAACCACATTTGCTATGACCATGATGGCTCTTATTGTTTCAATTGTTTCACTTAGTGACTGACAAGTCCCAATGATAATGTGACTTCAATGATGAAAGATATTCCAACTAACATTATTGTCTGGTGTTTTATTATAAAATAATCTTTAATTTTGGGTCCATCACCCAATCCTTCTTGTAATGATGCTGGTTTGAGGGATACTGAGATGGTTTATGCAAGTCAATTAATCACATTATATCCAGCTTCCATTAGCAGAAAACCACTACACATGTAGGCTGATATGCCAGAATGGAAAATGTGAACAAGGCTGCAACCTGGAAGACTTCTTTTTGTTTTGAAAGCTTTAAGATGATAACAAGAAGGCCATCTGTACCTCATGTAAAGCTGATTTTTTGCACCATGGAGGAATTTCCTCAATGAGAAATCACATGAAGCTAAAATGCAAATGTCTCTGCAACAAAACTGCTCTGGAGGAGTTTTCCTTGTGCACAAAACACTTCTGCAGTTCCTTAGACCAATTATATCAAAATAATACAATGAAGAGAAATAGTTACTCATTGACTAAACTGAAGGACTAGCCAATTTCTCTGACACTGAACCTATGGACAACTGTATCACTACAGATCTACACAAGCTTGACTGGGCAATATATCAATGACAACTGGGACTTCAAGTCTGACCTGTTAGCCACCGACTTTTAAAGGATTGCCATACGAGCATAAACATTGCAGGATACCTCAAGTTTTATACCTAGGAATTTGGCGTTTCCTCTGTAAGTACATTAGCGACAGACAATACAAAAAATATGGAGTAGCTTTCAGTGAGGTTAACTTCCACCGAGTGTTGCCTGGTTGGAAATATCAGTCATTAAATAGTCATGACAGAGGCCTTTAAAGATCAGCAGATGAAAGCTGGTCTAAAACCTTCTGCCTTATTTCAAGTTCTTGCTACCAGATGGAACTCTAGTTATATAATGATGAAGTGAATACCAGAGCTCAGAATTTATGTTTACTCCATCATTTTTGATGATTCAATAACAAAAACAATAGATCAAAGTACTCTTTACATCTGAGACTTGTTTCGGAGGATAATGGAAGACACTGTTCCAGTTTTAGAGCCCCTGGTTGATGCTACCAAATTTTCTGGGGGAAAAAAAATCAACTTTCAGTGCTGTCTTCATCATGTTGCACAACCTTGTAACTCATAATCTGTCTTCTTCTAAACTTGACTCGGGAATAGTGATTTGAAGAAGACACTTCTCAATTAATGATGAGATTTCCATAGTGGAAGATGGAATTGCTACTGATGCTGTTTTGACCACCCTTCTAATATCATCCACAGTACTGGATATGAATTATAAATCATTTAAGTTTCTGCCTGATGGTAAGTGTGACCAACCACACTCTTTATTACTGACCTGCAGGAAGTCGAGATGACACAAGGGTGTTCAAGTCTGAGCCAGAAACCATGTCAATTACACAGAAGAACTATGTTATTGAGTATATATTGAGGAACAGCATGGATTTGACTTCCAATGACATCTCTGATGATTCCAATACACTGAAACATTTTACTGCCCAGCTAGTTTTTGCCTGATTCCATCAAATAGTGGCAAGTGCAAGTGGCAGTTTCCTCACCTTGCATCTCTATAACATTTGTGCTAACTGAACAAGCTTTTCTTCCACAGGATTAACCATTACCAAAACAGATCTTTTCTTGATCCTGCAGATGTTGCCATTCTGCTTTTTCTTCACTAAAATATAAAAAAGGCGGAAAGCATTCCATAAGCCAGTGATGTGTCTAACATATGTTAGAGAATAATACTGGAAGCAAATATTATAAACATGCTAAATCTATGTGAGAGTTGGAACCTAAACTGCCACATTTGCATAAAATAACAAGTTTAAAAGTAACTTGTTCATTCTTTGATTATTTTAATATCATCCCTGTTTGAAAGTGGAGACATTCTTGAATGTGTACAGATGTTACTTTTTTTATGGACAGTATTTCAAACTCAATATTGTTTAATGAAAACAAGGTTCTACCAACAGACTACAACTGGACATTGAAAAACTCTTCCTGAAAGTCCAACTACACTGAAAAATGTGGAATCTCTGCTCACTTTCTCCAATCCAAATTTGATGACCTTGAGTTGGGTTCAAATATTAAATCTGTTCCATCACCTGTGACCATGTCATTCAAATGTCTCTGGTCACTGTAAAGTCTTTGGTGAGAAGCTGTTTCGGCAGTTTTAACCAGTCTGTTTTTGATCAGCTTTGAACAAATGTGGAACCCTTCTTGCAGAAACCATTGTGAACTTCAAATGGTTTTTTAATATATTAAACAAAGCGGGTGAATTAATGCTTGTGATAAAAGGATATCTTACAATGAGTATCAAGCATCTTCAACAAGTGCCCCTTAAAAGCGGCCACTCCCATCTCCTAATCACAATGGTCTTCCAGAATATGGGTCAGCTTTCTTGGATTTGCAGCCATCACTAAAACGATGAAACCACCTCAAAATTGCATTAAAGAACTACTTTATCCAAGTTGACCTTGATATTTGTAGAGTACCCTGATTTTTACAGTATGCTCTTTGCATAGTAGCAGAATTGTTCTTCTTGTCCAACATTTTTAAGTATGTCAATGCCATTTACTTATGTTACATCATACACATCTTCAGATGTCTGGCATGCAGCATCTGCAGATCATTCTGTGGAATCTTATTTTGTCAACTGATCAGCATTAAATTTACTGAGAAGTCTAAAGACTGTTTAAATACCCCTCGTATCATAAAGTGCATCATATTGGCAGATTAGTTACTTTAATTTGTAGACTATATTTAGTTACTAAGGTAACAATGTGTTATGTTGTATTTGGAAGTCCGGAACAGATTTCAGCAAAAGATAGGATATTCAAGAAGTTTCACTCATGACCAGCTCACTCATATTTGGTCTATTCAAATTTTTCACTTAATTTCCACATTCCAGCAAATGGGCTTAGGCACATGGATTAATTAAAATGTGTTTTTCTTGTATCATCTGTACTCCAACTTAACAAACAAATACACACAGTCACAGAGGAACCTTATTTTCATCTTTTCACAGTTCAGGAATCTTACCTTTTCGAGTACAAGTCAGTTTAACCCTAGCAAAACACAAATTCCAAACTTACCATAGTGTTTCAGTTATGCTGATCATCGGTATCAAGGCAAAACATAGCAGAGAATATGACAAAAGAATTAAAGAATGAATATATATTTAGCACTCCTGCAAAATAAAGTGTGAAAAATGTACTTTTAACAAGCATTGTTCACTGGAGTTTAGAAACTGGAAACTTAACTTAGGCTATAACTCCTGCCAGTTTACAGTGTACATGAGGTCCTTTTGAATGCTATTAAAGGTTATAGTTCAGTTTATGTATTACATGTAAATGGTTAGAGAATTTACTGAACATTTTGGCCCTATTATGGAGGCCTTGAGTGTCCGAGTGGTCTAAAGTACTCACCATTAAGGATCACTGCCATCTCACCTCTGTCTGCGTGGGTTTGAGCCTTAGGCTTGGATAACATGGGTACATGAGAAAGCTTTCCAGTAGCTTTTGTGGGTCGGTAGTTCCTCCTAGGGTTTTCTAGGGTTCTCCCTCCACCAGTTATACTGGCTGCCATGTATAGTCTATCTTGTGCTGAAAAATGGCATTAAACCCTACAACAACAACAGCCCTATTATGACAGTCTTGTTGAATCATTCCTCAATACAAGGCTCCATCAATTATAATGTAGGTCAGGAGCTACAGTAGCTCAGTTGGAAGAGGGTCAAACTCATAATCCAGTGCTCATGGGTCAGATAGCCACAAAGGTCAGACTGGAGTTGGCAGCCAACCTGGAATTGGCTGCCTCAGTGCATCCTTGGGAAAGGCCAACCTGGAGTTGGCTGCTTCAGTGCATCCTTGGGAAAGGCCAACCTGGAGTTGGCTGCTTCAGTGCATCCTTGGGAAAGGCCATGCATCCTTGGGAAAGGCCAACCCGGAGTTGGCTGCCTTGGTATGTCCTTGGAAAAGGTACTTAGCTCCCATTTCACTGAAATCCTCCCTCTTTTGGCATGCTATAGCCAATGACATGTTAAAAACGCTGTTGAAAAAGATGCCAAAAGAACTTGTGCCTCTATTACATCTCCCATGAATGGCATTATAAAGTGAAACCAATTTCCAAGCAATCAAAATACCCATTTCATACACTGTTTTCCAAGCAATCAAAATATCCATTTCATACACTGTTTTCCAAGCAATTAAAATACCCATATCATACACTGATTTCCAAGCAATTAAAATACCCATTTCATATACTGTTTTACTTTATTCATTCAATGCCTTTTGTATTTCTTCTGTTAAATCTGAAGTGAAATTTTTTTTAGTGCCAGATACCAGACAGCACTCTTATGATTGGCAAATAAAACATCAAGACATGACCTCCATTATGACTATTTTCATCTTAACAGCTTATTTAATTATTATCTGAATTTTACTGAAAAGACTTCTAAAACAATGAGAACATTCATGAAGGGATGAAGTAAAAAATGTGATACTGTTGTAAATGTTAAAGCCATAATGTAGAAAATGTATCACTTCTTAACGATACACTCTTCCCCTTTTATATCCAACCCGCCGAAGTACATGCATGTAAAATGTGTGACTTCCAAGTTCTTGTTAACTCAATCACCTTTCAAGAGAGTGAAGATGAATTTAATCTCAATATTAAAACATCAAGCAAAGTCAGAATCATGGAATAACATCTCCCTGTCTGGGATTGTAATTAATTTCCGTACAGCTCTCTATAAAAGGTTTAATTTATTTATGCACAGACATAATTAGGCTTTCAAAATTAGCTTTTTCCTGTCACACCCAAGTTTACACTTTTCAAATGAAAATCTTTTAAATCTCAAGGAGCTTTGTTATCAATGTTTTAAGATCAAATGCAGACACTTCACATTTTCTCAATGACAAATCCAGTATTTCTGCCTACCCAATGACCTTTCATGGTCATATATTTGAGAGTTAAACAAACATTTCCTAACTTTAATGATTTCACCCCTTTACTGCCAAGATCACATCATTACCACAAGAACAACAAAAAGACAACTAAAAGTCTGAGCAAGCAACATTATGTCCACACTTTTCTTTAACCACTTACAACCCCATCCCACTTGCACATATACACATATGTATATCTACCCCATCAATCTCTGCAAACAGGGGATGGATCCAAATTCCAACATGGCTACACACATCTGTGGACTACCCCTGATCATACCCAAAAGTTTGAAGTCTGTCTTAAACAATCAAAGATGAGCTGCATGACACTAATCATACACCTATACATATACATAAGTGTAGGATAACATAATCGCCATCTTTTATTAAAAAAGCAGAGGCACAGAAACATTACATACGAATGTTAATATCCACAAATCCCAATGATTTCCATACATATGAACCGTCCAGATGGGAGGGTTTATCTAACAAGATGAGGTGTCTCCCATCCCTCCCATCACTCTCTGAAATCTCCTGCATACACTTACTTACTATTTTTGTAGTATATTTACAGTAATACTGCCTGTGCGGGGCAAGACAAATTTGTTGCTAATTTCAAACAGGTATGAAACAATTAACATCCCTTTGATTCTGTCTTCAGGATCGGTAGGCCTCAATGTTTGCTGACATGGATTAGAATGTGTGATTAGGCGTAATTCCAAAAGGATTAAAGAGATTAACTGATTATGGATGGATTAGTAATGGGCTCAATCAGCATAAAACAGGTCAGTTTTGTTTCGGTGTTTCAAGTGTGCCGAGATGTCTAAGCACGTATTATATACCAATGCTAAAATGCCAAAATCTAAGCAACCAAAATATCACACAAAATTTAATGATGGATGGTTGAATAATTCATTGTGATTTTATGGTACACCAGTTCTGTAAGGCTACATAGCGCCTCAGGAAAAGTTATATGATAAATGATTTATGTATGAAAAGTGTTTCATCGTCAGCTAGCATTAAAAGGACAAGAAAACTAAACAACGAGATGGTAAGGATAATACATGATGGTTCCTGACCAACACAGAATGTAAATAGTGTGTCTGTAGGCTAATTAGATGTGTGTGTGTGTGAGAGAGAGAGAGAGAGAGAGAGAGAGAGAGAGAGAGAGAGAGAGAGAGAGAGAGAGAGAGAGAGAGAGAGAGAGAGAGAGAGAGAGAGAGAATTTGGATTTTTAACATAGCTCTAACAAATTTTCAGTCAAATCACTATGATGTCTGCAGTGTGGCAGTTTATAGTGATGTCTAGCACTGTGGCATCATGCCACAGACATGTAGCATCATGTCCCACTCAATCTTATTATCCTGATACCAGACCAACCAGTCCTAACACTAACCGCTTAATGCTGAGCACCATTTTTATAAGTCCTTGGTATGATTTGGCCATTATTTGAACCCACAACCTCCTGCATCCGAGGCGGACGCTCCAACCACTTAGGCCTCCAGAGTGGTGTGGTAATTAGATGATACAAGATAATTTTGGGTGATTGACAGTGCACATGTTGGTTAAAAATACTCAGAGGAATTAGGTTGCATACAAGCTATATTTAAGAATAAATGTTAACTTCCTTCAAGAAATTTCAAATACAAGACACATCTATTTTGCATCAAAAAGTTCCTCCATGTGATGAACATTGTAGTAATGATGAAATGTATAAAGTACGTCCACAATCAATTAATGCAAAAGGTATGAATTATATTTGGTTTATTTTCATATGAAGTTTTGTAGCTGAGTTGGAAAACAGACACAAAAGCAGGGTATAAATGGTTGGGTCTCAGTTTTAGCGCATACTGTAATGTTTCTCTGTGATGTGATAGATGTGGATCATTCTATCCAGTCAAAAGGCTTTCACTTGGGGATGTCCTAAATACTGCTGAAGGGAGTTGCATTGCTCGATAGTGAATTGGGTAATGCATCTTAAACATGACTTTCTGGCTGAACTATAAACAATGCAACCATATTTTACCCACTTTAGGATCTCATAAAGGTTCTTTATAGCTGAAGAACAACTCTTTTTTCAGCACCCCTGTCCTTGTGTGCTACTACTTTTAGTAATTCAAGGGCTTTCAAGCATTCACCTTCATATTCCCTAACCCTCCACCTTTATTTGCTACTAAGAGAAACCTCCGTATGATAAATAGAACCCAACTAATGCATGACATCCAAGCAAACCTAACAACTTGGTCACCTCCTACAGCAGAACAACTGGATAACTGCCTGCATTCATTGCTTGACAAACATGCTCCAGCAACCAAAATGAGGAGTATCAATTAAAAAGTGTTCTTCGTGGTATAGCAGTGTTAGGGACCAGCTTCGCACTGCTAAAAGAGACAGCCATAAAGCTGAGAGGCTTTGGCTTTCCATCAGACTCACTATTCATAAGCAAATCTATGAAACCCCTAAGAAGAATGTCACAAACATAGTCTATGCAGTGAAATCAGCCCACTACAGTACTAAGATCACGGAAAGTTCCAGCTGCAAAGAGCTCTTCAAGATTACTAAACAAGCTAATGTCAAGGAACAAATGTACACCACTTCCGACTTCCTTCTCTCCAGTCGACCTTTCAGACCTTTTTGCAAATTTCTTCCATGACAATGTACAAACCATTAGAGATAAGCTTGACAGCACAATTTCAACTGACTCATCGTCACCATGCAGTTGCGATACAGAATTTCAGTGGCAACCATTAGCAGCATCTGAACCTGTCTCTATGGATTTAGTACGTACAATCGTGATGAAGAGTGCACCAAAGTCATGTGAACTTGATCTGATTCTGACATCAATGCTGCTCAAGTGCTAAGATCCAATATTGCCTTCACTAACTGATGTTATTAACGCCTCTCTCTCATCCGCAGAATTCCCATCATTTTTCGAAACTGCCATTGTAAAGCTTGTAAAGCCTCTGCTGAAGAAACCAACACTCGACCATAACGATTTAAAGAACTAGTGCCCAGTTTCTAATCTCCCATTCATGTTGAAAATCTTAGAAAAAGTCGTTCTATCCAAACTTGTATCTCATCTGAATTCAAACAGTCTTTTTAGTAATGTACAGTCTGCATATTGCCCTTGCCACAGTACCGAAACTACTATTCTGAAAGTAGTTAATGACCTTCTCTCTGCTTTGGATAGCGGAAAGATTACAGTCCTCACCCTCCTTGACTTGTCTGTAGCATTTGACACAACAGACCATGATATATTACTTCACCGTCTCCAGCATGTATTTGGCATTCACGATACAGCCTTACTGTGGTTCAAGTCCTACTTGGTCAACAGGACACAAATTGTGTCAGCAAATGGAATACACTCCAGTCCAGTTGATCTATGTTGTGGTGTTCCCCAGGGGTCTGTTCTTGGACCTTTCTCTTCATTCTATACACTCAGCCGCTCTGAAGTGTCATAGATCATCATCCAGTGTCTCACCAATTGTATACTGATGACACCCAAATATACAAATCTAGCCACCCAACTGAAGTTGATGCTACCATCCAAGGTGTAGAGAGGTTCATTTCTGATGTGAAATCATGGATGACATGTAACAAGCTGCAGATGAATGATGATAAAACTGAAGTCATTCTGATTACAACACAAAGACTTTCTCATTCACATCCTTTACCTCAAACAATAAATATCAGCAACATCAACATTAAATTCACACAGTCAGTATGAAACGTAGGTGTTACTCTTGACAGTACTCTCTCATTGCACCAACATGTCACGAACATATGCAACGCTGGATATCTTGAGCTGAGACGCATCAGCTCCATTCGCAAGTATCTTTCAGTTGATGCCACTAAAATACTTGAGTATTCCTTGCTACTTTCAAGACCGGACTATTGTAACTCAATTCTGTCTGGTTCGTCTCAATATCTACTCCAGACATCAAAAAGTTTAAAACACAGCTGCTCCGATCATCCTTAGAGTACCACAATCAGAGCACACCTCCCCCTGCTCTGTACCCTAAAATGGCTATCTATTCGATCCAGAATCAAACACAAAATTTGTTCTCTGTGCTAGTTTTCACTGATGGGCTCCAGTCCAACATACCGATCTGACCTCACCCATGTGTACACATTAGCAAGATACTTACACTCCTCTTCTGACACTTGTATTCTCATTATTCCCACTATGAAAATGAAATCATATGGACAACATTCTTTTGCATACCAGGGCCCAGCAACGTGGAATGAATTGCCCCTGCACTTAGACACAAAGACACAGTGATCTCATTCAAGAGCACTCTTAAAACTCACCTATTTCAACTGCAAGAATAGACTTACAGACCTAATAATGTTTCCTTACCTTAAATATTTACAGCATTTTTTGTTTTCTAATTTCATGGTGTTTGTTTATTGTAATCATATCATTATATGTTTGTCTAATACTGTAAAGCGCTTAAAGCTTCTAAAGATTAGGCACTATGCAAAGTTCTCATTATTATTATTATGATTATATTTCTTAATGTGTGGAATGAAGGTTACTTTTCTGTTGAAGATGATACAGTGTACCTAAAACTTTGTTTTCTCAACAACCGGTATGGGTGTTCTTTCAGCTGTGAGTTTAGGATCATCACAGTGTCTTCATACCTGACAGAAATGAATGCATACTGTTTTTGATTTTGAGAATTTAAAACCACTGGCAGTTGCCCAATTTTGAAACATATTTATATTTTGATGGAATTGTCTTTCAATTGTATGCATGTATTTAGACAGATAACATATTACAAAATCATCAAACAAATTGGGTGCAATCCACACCAGAAGCCAAACACTTGGTGACATTATTAATTTTGATGTTAAAAACCTTAACAGATAAAATACTGCCATGAGGCACACCCATCTCTTGTTCGTACATTTCAGACAGTGTGGAGCCCAGACTGTGCAGGTAATTATTTTGTACTTCCATGTTGTATCATAGACCTTTTCTAAGTCTAAGTCAGCTACTAAATGCTGTTTCTTGATAAAAGCATCGCGAATGAATGTATCAAGTCTAACTAGATGATTGTTGGTACTATGGCTATATCAGAAGCCCCTT
Source organism: Megalonaias nervosa (assembly GCA_016617855.1). NCBI lineage: Eukaryota > Metazoa > Mollusca > Bivalvia > Unionida > Unionidae > Megalonaias > Megalonaias nervosa. The sequence continues at coordinate 26,577 of JAECUM010012051.1, forward strand.
TGAAAAGGAGATATAAAAATTGTTAGTCTCCAAATATCAAATGAGCATGGCATTGATCATGTCTTCCACTGTTTTACAGACAGAGCTCGTCAAAGCAATGGGACAGTAGTTCATAGGATGGAAACGGGAATTCCAGTGATTGGAATCAAAGGAAATGAATATGCATTGTGCCCCTCCTGTAAAGCCGATTTTAAAATTTGCTATGGTGGCAAGAATGACACTAAGTTGTACAGCATATTAAAGCATATTAAAGAAAACAAATATGCAATCACTGAAATCCATCTGCATCAAATGTGGATAAATATATTTGTGCCAAGATGCTGTCTGCCAAATTTATAGTTGAACATAATCTCCTGTTTAATTTTTCAGAACTAGTCAAAATAATGTTCCCTGCCTTGGAAATCACATAAAGTTTTCATACAAATGGATAAAAACTACTCACATAATGACCCAAACTTAGGGTCCTCAATAGGATAAGAAAGTTGAAGAATGGTGCCATAATGAAAAAATTCCCCGTTCTCACTTAAAATCTTCCTTCTTTGGAATTTAAAACTCCCTGATAAAGTGGTTCACATCACCTGATTTGTCCTGACTTGTGTTTTATCAGGAGTACGAATTTGCAATACACTGGAAAATGTGCCCATGCAGACACCTTACTGATATTCCAGGCCCACAACAAACATTTCCAAATTACAGTTCATGATTATTAAATTTTATAAACATTTTGACAAGCAGACAGATTTCAAAACAGAGTTAGTCCTTGAATATCCACTAAATACAGGTTTTCACTGTAAGCAAAATGAGCCTACCTTTATCAGGAGATTATGTATTCAGTCAGGAACTTTTAGTAATAGAGTACATGCAATGACTAGTTTGCAACTAGTTCAGAATTAAATCCCAGCTTATGAGGCTTGTCTCATGAGATGTGAATTACTTTAAAGAAACCAACTTATCCTGCATCAATGTAGTAAATCTGCCGTTTTGTCTCCTCCATCCGAAGCTGCCTCTATTTTAGGGTCATGAAGAGGAAAACCATCATATCACATACATCGTATTTAGTCTTGTATGATATACACCCAATTAGTGCCAACTCAAATCTATGTATACCAATGCACTATGCAATGGTCACAATATGGGTCACTGCTGCTTATTCTATATAGATTTCAAGCAAATAATGTAGGTTTGGCTTGGTTGGGTGATTTATGGCATAGTAACATGTGTAGCCTACTTAGTGCCAAGGCAATTGGAGTAAAGCGCCTTACCCAAAGATGCACCAAGGCAGCCAATCTGGGCCAATCCAACAGCAGAAGTTGTGGAACCCACACCCATTTGGTGTCGAGTCTGGCACGCTAACTACTGAATTGCTGTGGCTCCATTATTCACCTCGTATGACATGCAGGAAGGTGAACTGGGCCTATTATACATCACTGAGCCTGCTGGGAGTTGCAGATCATGGGCCCCGTATCATGAAACTAAGCAACATAACCTCCCCCCCCCTTTCACAAATGAACTCACAATCAAAGCGCCAAAATGAACAAGTCCCTTGAAGGGACTGTTGCTCTACGGGCCCAAAAGAATTTCCAACAATCCAAGATAAGACCATTGCATAACTAACAAGTGTTTTGAGTCATAACAAGACTTTCAAATTGCCCGCAGCAGTGGCCATATTGGATGCCATATCTGCACCATTTTCATTTAGGACCAACTAGACATTTTTAGAAGCATTTTGGTAAAACTCTGTCAATATGACGATCCTGTCAGAATATGTAGTGATAACAAGAGTTCCAAGGCGACAATCATGGCAGTCATATTGGATGCACGATTGGCGATATTTTTCTAAAAGGACAAACGAGATATAATTAGTTTTCTAGTTACTTTGATACAACTTTCTGTTTAGGATGAACTGCAAAATAATATTTTCAATACAGGGACTGAGGAGCGTTGACAAGTGATAGATCCAGAAGCTGTCACCCTCTGATGGAGTCAGGTCTGACATACATACTAACAGGTCCAAGTTTTAGTGAAGAACATCAATATTAACATAAAAGCATCGTTATGTGGAAGGGATTTAATGAATAAACAGATTATGTATGTATTTCTAAACAATGAAGTTTTCTTTCTTTACTTTTATTAATATATGAGCCCTCTTACATATTCGATGAAAACAAATATTAACTTGCCTGAAACTTGTTCTCAAACTGGTTGTAATACAGTTAGTAGCTGAATAACTACTCTCACATGAATAGCTAGAGGGTGAAATAGTGAAAAAGTACTCCTGCAGACTCCCCAAACATGTCTTCTTTAAGGAGAAGAGTGTACAGTGACAAGAGCTTATTGGCTCTAAGTGCATGACACTAACTTATTTGCATCAAGTTGCATGACCAACACTGTGCAATCATATTGCAGAAGGAATTACTGATTTATCTTTGCTGTGACACATAATCTATTGAAAACAGTGCCATATATTGATCTGCATTATAATGAGTTGCGTGTATGTACCAAACATGATATATTGAGAACAGTGTTATATACTTAACTGCATTATAGTGAGTCACACATGTACCAAACATGATATAATGAGAACAGTGTTATATACTGAACTGCATTACAGCAAGTCACATATGTACCAAACATGATATACTGAGAACAGTGTTATATACTGAACTGCATTAAAGTGAATGACGTGTAACAAACATGATATATTGAGATCAGTGTTATATACTGAACTGCATTACAGTGAGTCACATATGTACAAAACATGATATACTGAGAACAGTGTTATATACTGAACTGCATTAAAGTGAGTCATGTATGTACCAAACACTGTATACTGAGAACAGTGTTATATCCTGAACTGCATTATAGTGAGTAACATATCAAAACATGATATACTGAGAACAATGTTATTTGGGCCCAGACACCACACCTTATGTGGAGTTAGATGGATTAAAAGATAGTTAATACACTGCAGAGCCAAATATTTTGTCATCTGACATAAAGTCGTGGTTATTGGCCTCAACATAGAGGCTTTCTAAAGGGGAAGTTCTAAATACATGCAGAGTCCAAGTCCCTGACTTTACTGGATTAAGCATATGAAGGTAAGATTTACATGCTATCTGTACACACCTATGCCACGGACAAGTTATGATCTTTAATAACCTGCATAATTGGAGCAAGTCCTTCTGACTGGCTCCCCAATCTGTGTTTGTCACAACTCATATTAAATCCAGTGATCTTTTTTTTTTTTTTGACAACTGTTCCTGTGGTATCTAATGTATGGAAGAAAAGTTATTAGCCCTAAAATTTTGCTCACCTTCACAGAGCTCTGATGGATATGATGTAATTGGCATTATACTGGGCAAAAAGAACAACTCAATATACAACCATTTATTCAGCTTTTAGTGAAAACCCCATGCTAATACAACCATTCATTCAAGAGGAATAGCAATAACAAGATTTTTAAGATGGCTGCTGTTGATGCCACTGGACATCAGCTCAGCATTATTTTAATTTAACACCAACCAGATGTCATAAAATGTATTTAAGTCAAAACCCCATGTTGATATGACTATCCATTTAGGAGGAGTGGGGATAATAAATTTCAAGACAGCCACTATGGTGGCTATATAGAATATCCAAGCAGCATTACTTTCATTAAGGACCAACTGGACCATTGGATAAATGTGTGCAGGAAGTTTCAAGACAATCCTCCAAGTACTTTTGATGGATCAGCGATAACAAATGTGCTAACAAACAGATGGACAGCAGACAACAGACCATCCCATATGGTCTACTGGTCAATGGCCAGTAGAGCTAAAGATTGGACCAGAAATATGGCTTCTAGATTGGTACCAAGCTGAGCCAATAACACGCAAGATCACTTCATTGATATGCATCAATTCTGCCCATCAATGAAACAGTTCAAGATCCTCATGAGCAAATATTCCCAATCTGATCAAACTCAGATCACAGATATGTCTTTCAGAGTGGTAACAAGCACCATTCATCAGACATGATTACATCATTTATAGGCGTGGATCTTGCTCTTCATCAAACCTTTTGATGAAATAAACCATTATTTTGTGTCTGATCGAAATCAGATCTGCTATATAGCTTCCAGAGCAGTAATAAACTATGACAATCAGCTGCAAAACCAATATGTGTGCATCTCAACTTGTACATGATCTTGATGATGAGCATATTCCAATTGTGATTGAAATAATATCAGAAATATGGCCTACAGTAAAAAGCTCTGCCAATCAGAAGCAAGATTATTTCCTTAACACATGTATCTAATCCATCCAAGAATTTCATGATGTAAACCAATGCTGAAAGTTTTATGAAAATCAGATCAGAAATGCAACTTCCAGTGTGGTAACAAGTTCAGCAAATCAGACACATGATTACTTCATTAGTAGGAATGGATCACTATTGAACAAGTCCATATGTTAATGTAACAAGTATATTTTCCAAGTCTGATAAAAAATCTGATCACAAATATATTTCCATGAGTGGTAACAAGCTCAGGTGAATCCAATTAATTTACAAGTGAATTTGGCTCATTATCAAACTCGTCTAAGATCTTACTGATATGGTGAAACCTATCTATAACACAATGGCTGGGGTCCACAGAGTGGGACCATGCTGTGCACCATACCATGCTAAAAGCAAAACAAGTTAACTTAAGGAAATGATGAGCACTAATCAACTAGGCTCTACAAAATAAAAAAAGGGGGGGGGGCAATAGATATGGGCATAAAACTACATTCCCCACTGGTATAGTCCACATTCTAAATCAATGCATATTAAATAAGAAATAATGAAAACAGAGACTGCATGCTTAATACTGTACATTATTCAGAGACCCATGTGATGGTACATATACAGGTTGTACAATCTATAGCATGATTATTATTAAAGTATGAAAACCGATCTCACTGTAAGACTGAATCAATAATAATCCCATCATAAATATGCACAGAAGTATAACATTTAGTCATTTTGTCATGTTTCTGAATTCAGTGCACAATACAAAACTGGAAAAATTATGTAAGGAAACATGAAGCACAAGTATAGTTCTGTATGTCTGTATAAATTTCATACTGCTGAATTGTCCCTGCTACAAATTTTTAGTCCCTCACTTTCGTGCATATCCATCATCATCTCTCTTTGTTTGGCTTCTTCACTCTTCTATCCTTGGATGGCGGACTCATTAACACCTATATCTCAAGCTAATTGCGCATGTCTAACACCTCACTTAATTCTGTCCTGGGTTTCAAGCATCTCTTCAACAGTGAAAGCTTTATGTTTCTGTATACCATTATCCATCGTAAGCTCCCACTAATTAACACTATGAGGCCTATTTATTTAAATGTCAGCAAGAATAACTGTTAATGAATAATGCAGTCATTTTTATGGGGAATGGACGATATTATTCATTATTATATGCTCATTTTTCTCCATTAACTTTACATTGTCAGAATTGTACAATATTTTACGATACTGCACTCGTGCGCTCAATTCATACTGCATTCACGTGAATAAAGAAACTACTTTCTAATGCAAACAAACAATTTGTTTCTGAATGCAATAAAGCAGATGTTTCATGGACTGCCACATACCAGCTGCTTTGGCACATTCTACGTTAACTTTTTTGATACAGTATTTCAGATTTAGGCTAACTATAGACGCCAGACAGGGTCCTTACAAATAACATGCAAGTGACAAGGCATGAACTGTCTTCTTTAGCTGGTAATAAGAATGGCAAAAAACATACTTAGTTAATATCCTGAATTTCCTCAAAATGTACTTTCTTAGTTCTGCAAATCCGAATTACATGGGCCATGCCATAGGTTCTCAAGCTTGATTACATATTTTGAAATTGTACTGTAATTTTGACTATATTCCAAGTGCAATTCCATCCTCCTTACTGCACTCAAAATGAAATAAACTTTAAATTCCATAGCGTCTTTTTGATAATTGCAATTGAAAGACTTCATACTTTTCCCACATTATGATTTGAAACATTCAATTACAGAACAGAAACACACTTGCAGATGTCAACACGCTTCTCCCTCACTGCTTCAATCCGATGTATATTTCATGTAGATTTGGCACAGACGCTGCTGGAATCTGATGTACTTCATGTAGATAAATCCAGTCCATAATCACAAAATTTCGTAGAATCGACAAAAATACCAACATGTATACATTCCAGATCCAATGGAAAAGTTGTTGCAATGCGCATTCATTCATAATATGACTCCAAATTTCAATTTTAAGTAGCCCAAAACGCCATTTTCTTTCGAAACTTATGTTAGGGCGCGACCAAGTTCAAATTTATCTGGGCGGAGTTACGTGCGCATTAATAATAATGTTGTGTAATGATGAATCTACACTTGTGTATTTAGTTTGGAATATGGCATACATTCAGTTACTTTGTTTCTTGTAGTGTATTTTTGTTTATATATTTAAGCCCTGGGTAGAATAAGAAAATGAGCATATAATAAAAAGGTTACTACATTTGTATGGGAAAATATGAACTCGTTTTGTCGGATGGATATACTGCTCTCCCAAGGTCGTGCAGTATACCCATCTGAAAAACTCATTCATATTTTCCCATACAAATGCCGTAACCTATAATTAGCTAACTTACTGCGTAAAGACAACACAGCCAAGCCATGTGCGTGTGTTGGCAGGTTTAATTTTTTGTGTTTTATCAGTCAATGCCTCTAATTTGAACAACCTTTAGCTGTGAGATTGACTTTGATGATAAACAATTATGTAAATGAATAGATTTATAAATTCATGTAAGAATCTTTCTTCAACCATTGCACTGTTTGATGCTTGATTGTGTATATCTGTCCACTTTCGTCTGAGCTACAATTGTACAGAGAATGCATTAAAGACAAACACAAAGAAGTCTTAATGTCCTCACTGCTCATGGGTCAATAATAAGATTAACACTTTCCAGTTTTTTTTTATGGAGTTGATATCTTTAAAAAATAAACTAAAATGAAAGTGCAGTGATTGACTATTGACACACCTGAAATGAACGTTCACAAATAAAACCATTCAACATCTTTATTCATATCTAAAATGATTCAATGAAAAAATCCTTTTTTCTTCAAAATTACAACAAATGTTGCCAGATTATTATATCAACATCTTGTTTTTGGCACTAAACTTTTCAGCACTTCAAGACATTGGTGAAATTATTACACAATTTCTGCAGCCATGCCACAATCATGCTATATCTGTTTTTGTGTTCTAATGAAACATGTTAAAGTGGGTTTCACTGCATATGTATATATTCCAAGTCTGATCACAATTAAATCAGAAATTAATCCAAACTGACGCAAGGTCACCTTATTACTATGCACAGTTCTTGCTCATTATTGAACACAAATGAAATTTTTATGACATAAACCCATGTTTCCTTGTCTGGTTGAAATCAAATCAGAAATATGGATTCTAGAGTGGTAACAACGCACACTCAACACACAATGGATGGCTGACGTGCGGTCATATCATAAGCTACCATGGTTTTACAGCCAGGTGGATTAAAAATGGTAAAGATGTAGCAGAGCAGAAGCTGTTTTGAAAGACCACTCCTTCTACCAAAATATTATGGTCTCTCAAGACGGGTTTAAGCTTGGTGACAAATCCAGTATAAATATTTTGCTACCAAGAACATCAATAAATCTGTTCACTGAGAATCTGGTCCCTCAAAGTAGAGGTCTTTATAGACAGGTTTTACTGTACTTGGATGGCAGACAAGGTGCCCTCTTTCCAGGGTTTGCCCTTCCCAGAAAAGTAACTCCCATAATACAGAATATGCTCCAGAGCTTGTTTTAAAAATTATTCACTTCACTGCCAAAGTAGAGGTCTTTATTGACAGGTCTTACTGTAATTGGATGACAGGGGTTACTCTTTCCTGAGAGTGATTCTCATAATATGGAAAATGCTCCAGAGCTTGTTTTAAAAATTATTCACTTCACTGCCAAAGTAGAGGTCTTTATTGACAGATCTTACTGTAATTGGATGACAGGGGTTACTCTTTCCTGAAAGTGATTCTCCTAATATGGAAAATGCTTCAGAGCTTGTTTTAAAAATTATTCACTTCACTGCCAAAGTAGAGGTCTTTATTGACAGGTCTTACTGTAATTGGATGACAGGGGT
>JAECUM010012052.1:0-53447 GCA_016617855.1 Megalonaias nervosa
TAATCATATGAAAGTATTCACCTACCACACCCCAAAAATTGTCAAATAAAATGCAACAAGGATAAAAAAAAAAACAAAATGCACAAAAATTTGTAATTGTATTCACCAATATATACTTTCAAACCTGATTTTCACCAGGAAGTCTTCAAGACAGTGATCCTGTTTGTGTTTCAAACCAAATGAGAGTTCTTCAGTAACACTGCTGCCATATTTGCATGGGCAACTCTCTACTTTTTCTGATGACTGGAACGATGTAGTTCATTGTCTTCAATAAACTCCAAATAAATCAGAAAAGTTTCCCAACTTTGTTATTGCATTCTTATGAATGCTTGTCCCTTTAATTTTGTTTACTTTTGTTTGAGAAATATAAAACAAGACATTGCAAATATTGCATGTAAACGACAGTGTTTGTACCTTTTTATGTATGTGTAGTGAACCTCATCCCTTCACTAATAATTGACTTCTCCAGTGATAATCCAGTTAGAAATGCTCAATTCATGAATGAATTGAGTTAGTATTGTGAAATTTTATATCCTTGATGATTTTCAACTTTGGGGAAGATCACAACAGGGGTATAAAGTACTGGGGGAAAGGCAAATATTAATTGCTCATTATACCTGTTTTATAATGCACTATAGTAATGATGATCTTATTTTGAATTGCAATTGTACATTATAAGCTTGTAAAAATTCCTTTATGTCTATTGTCCTGGGTCGTGATTGGACACAGTTATGCCATCTTTTTTGGGGCTTTCTCAAGGCATCATTCTGCTGCTGTGGCTGGATTTGGCCATAGGCTCCAGCATCATCACCATTCTGCTGCTGTGTTCGGATTTGGCCATAAGCTCTGGACTCATCACCATTTTGCTGCTGCTGGTCATTGGTGGTGTTTAAATGCCTATACTCTCTATAGGCATCAATAATCTTTCTAAGATCCTCAAGATTTAAACTGCATCCTAAATATAAAAAGATCAAAATACCAAATTTACTTTACTAAAACATATTTGATTTAAATAGGTAACAAATAACATATTAGCAAATGTATCTCTGCATCTGTCAAGTCTTACCTGTCCATACGTAATGCTTTCAGGAGAAAGCCAAGTAGATTTGTTAAAATGTGAGAAAAACAGTTGGTATCAATTTTTATTTCAATTTGGAAAAGAACAGATGTCATTTTAATTAGAAAAAAAAATTATATATCCCCCAACTGAAAACAAATAGAATCACAAATTAGCTACCAAGATATATGATAAGATAAAGCTAACTTATAAACAACCTATTAAAGGTATACCTGATGATTTAGAAAATTGGGTTACTATTTACAATGAATTATGAATACTGAATTATGAACATCAATGATATGAACATCTGTAAGTCAATGAAATGTGTGTGTGTGTGCATGTGTGTGTGTGATTTGGATTTTTAACATAGCTTTAACAATTTTTCAGTCGTATCGTTACGATGTCTGTATTGTGGCAGTTTAAGGCTGACCAGTCCTAACACTAACCTCTTAATGCTGAGTGCCAGGTACCATTTTTAAAAGTCTTTGGTATGACTCAGCCAGGGTTCAAATCTGTGACCTCACACATCTAAGGTGGTTACTCTAACCACTAGGCCACCGGAGCAGCAAGTCAATGAAGTTAAGAACACTGAAAGGTGAGGAATAAAACCCACAAAGAATCATGCCTTAATTACACAAAAAATGCATAATAAAATTAAAATATTGTTTGATTTAAAAAGACATAATCTGTGTTACAGCTTTTAGATTTATCTTATAATAACATTGAGAAAGAATAAGATTCATAGGATGCATGATACCTTCCTCTTTCTTCCAATGTCAAATATTTTTCTTCACTGATCAAAAGAAATGAACATTTGCTCTTATAGTGACATTGACTGTATCATATATTTTCATACTGTTGTATTATTTAAGTAGGGTACAAAAACATAATAATACAGTAAATCATTCAAAGTGTACTTCACAACAAAATGCAAAAACAAGGAAAACTAAAGTTTACCGGTAAAAAACTTACTGTATATACTTGCAAATAGGCATGTTTGCATATAAGCCTACCACCCCAAACAGAATAGGTAAAATATTAAAAAGTGCACAACCCATGCATAAGCTGACCCATAAGTCCAGCTGTACTGAAAATCTTTGTTATTGCTAATCCATCTGAGTGGATAGTCATACTGACATGGGGATGCAGTACAGGAGGTACTAGGAGTTCAGGTAAGGTATGTGATATCATTTTGGGTGATCTACAACAACAATATATGAAAGTGGTAAAGAAGAAAACCTGCTAATCTTCAAGTTTGGACCATGTCCCATGAATAAGGCAACCTCCTTTCTCACATGGCTTTCTTTTGTTCTAAATTATTTGGCTTATACACACAATTATAATGTAATGTGAATTAAAATACTTATCTGAACAAAATTCAGCAAAGCATGCAAAACAATATAACTGACTGGCAAGAAAGGCTGAAATAAAAGACAAAATTCTACATAAACGTTGGGATCAATAAACCATAGACAAGTATGCCAATTAAATATGTAAAATAAAGTGTTACGAGTCTAAATAAAAACCACACACACATATATATATATATATATATATATATATTCTGTCCATACTGTCATATGAGTTCAGTGATCACCTGGCACGATGGCCATTATAATTTTGCCCAGCAAATTACCTATATAAATGTCATGAAATCAGCAGTCACCTGTCTTCTGTGGTCAGTAGTGATGTGTTTCTTAACCAAGAAATGGTTTCACCATCTTCAACAGTCACTGAAGCATCAGCAGTGACCACTCCAAGTATGCAAATGAAACTTCTTTTGTTAGATGAGCAAGGCATAGTATATGTAAAGGTATATTATGTGAGTTGATAGCCACAGGAAGTATCTTTTCACTACCTAATCATCAAAGGTCTCTCATTAAAGCCAACTGTCTTTGATCTTGGGGAGTTTGAGCAACTGCTTCAGTCTTCCACTGTTTGAAGTGTTAACACGTATTTTCATGACTAATTACACCAGCTGGCCAAACAAAAAGTCTCATGTTTCCCAATCACAGGTTATGTTTTGGATGCAAGTTAAAGGAACTGCTAATAGTTTATCAAAACTTCGACAGATGTGACAATGATAGGAGAATCAGTGATGATGTAAAATACATAAGGGATTGGAGTGAGTATATAGTAATCTTGTGTTGAACTCTTTGTTATTACTTTGTTAGTTTTGCTCAATAGCTACACCAAACACAGGTCTCTTTATAGTATACTAGTACTGTTAATAATAATGCATACAAAATAATAATAATGATCCTACTACTACTACTAATAATAATAATAATAATAATAATGCATATGCTATTCAGTTCATCGTACATGCATTTGTCATGAACATTAAGTTTTTGAGCAGAACCTGCATTCAGTGGTCACCTGTTAAGAAAGACTACTGTGGCCTGTTCCCATGTGTGTCTGCTGTAGACAGTTTTGACTCTCTCTCTCTCTCTCTCTCTCTCTCTCTCTCTATATATATATATATACAGATATATATATAGAGAGAGAGAGAGAGAGAGAAAGAGAGAGAGAGAGAGAGAGAGAAAGAGAGATTACGAGATTACAAATATGTACCAAACAGAATTGAAATTGTCATCATTGGATTTTACAGAGGAATGCAGGATAATACAAGATGTTTTATAAGATGAATAAATAATATTATCATACAGATTGGAGATTTTTAATTGGTACTCTACAGAGATTTGAACCTGATTCTGTGGGTCAACAGGACCAACCCACATACCATCACATCCATATATATAAAGATAGACACATTTTTGGGTCAAAATCAGATCAAAATTGTGGACTCATCTGTGTTAACATATTAAGACAATGTGATGTAAAATCACCTAATATAGATCATATATTTCATGATTATTGAGCTTTCCCAATATTAGTATCATCTTACAAAGTTTAATTGAAATCAGAGATATAGCCTTTTGGGTGGTTAAGTAGTAATAGCTAATGGACAAACAGATATACTCTAGACTATAACAAAACTGTGAGAAAAACCTGTGGTAGCATGTCTGCACTTACATTCATGCATTGCAAAAGGTACCAAATAAATACTGCATATTAAATACACATACCTTTTCGACTCTCATGAGGGGACTGGAATTTCACATTATCAGGCCACCAGTCTGGCCTATAAATGGAAATCCCCCCAAAATCTCAACTGACTCCATGCTTGAAAGAAACTAGTATTGAAAGAAAATAATAGCTGTGAGAAAATGACTAAATTTCTCTGATAATTAATAATAAGATTTTAAATATATGGTACAAAATACTGTTGCTGAACAAAACTCTATAATATACTTTACTACATAAAAGAGTCATTTTTAACAGCTTGAGAGAAAGCTCATGAAACATAGAATGATAATGCACAAACTGTAGCAACAGAAAATCTTGAATCAAAAATGACATATCATTTGCTATATTTCATAATTATGTATATAACTGTTTTCATTCTTGCTATGATGTGTGTGTGTGTCTCAGTGATGGGAATTGGTCAGAATTTCACATTCAATAATCGGTTCCAATTAACCAACTGATAATCAATTATAATCGGTTACTAAGAGCAAATTTTAATGTTTGTTTGCTATACAGTTATATATTTGCTCAAGAGTTCAAAATATTCATAAATGCACAGGAGTAATCTCTTTTAATGAGATCCATACTTTAACCTGATCAAAATATTTTTAAAAATTCTATTGTGTTTTGTTATTTTTGTTATCACATAGTCGGTATAAGTTTTCTTATAATATATGCAGTTTCATATTTTTGATATTATAACATGTGAACATATCACTTTATGTGATTTGGTCCAAATAAGACCATAAATTATGGTGCAGTATCCTGTTTACTGATTGACTGCGATTGTGAGAAAACACTTTCAACTCCACCTTCTGGAATTTTTTTGTGTTCAATGAACATTTTTGGCTGCCAATTTCCGAATTGACTCGCGAAAGGGAATTGGGGAAAAATGGTCTCCTCTGTTTCAATATGGCTAATTTGGTTTGTTATGTCAAGTATAACATATCATAACATGAAAAATGGCTAAAACCCCCAAGACATGAACAATAACAACAAGCAAAACTACCGGTATTGCTCAGTTGATAGCGGGGGTGGGGTGGGGGTGGAGGGGTGGTATATCTGAAGTATGGAATCCACCCCACAAATTGCCTACATAAAGGTCATAATCAGCGGTCAGGTGTCTTCTGCAGTCAATGGCTATGTCTTTTTTAACCAAATAGTGGTTTCACCTTGTCTTCCGTTGATGGCAGCCAGGTGTTTCTTAAACAAGCAGTGGTTTCACCCTGCCATCCACTCTGTGTGTGTGTGTGTGCACAACAATTTTTAAAAATACCACCATATACAGGCTGAAGTTTTATCAAAAAAGTTTCAATAAAGTAGAATATCTGATTATACAAATGCTGCTCATTATCAATAATTATTAAGCATTATTTTCCAGTTGTATTAATTCCCACTGCATGCCAATTAGCACATGATTTAATGTGATATAATGTACCATTAGATGATATCTACCATTAGAAGATATCTAACCAAATACAATGCCAGAAATAATATGGACAAGTAACTAAGGTACCCGAATTAAATCAATGAAAAAATTCAAAAAATTTGTATCAAGCAAAATTGTCATGGATTAATTAAAATTTTCATTCTTCTACCTACCTTCTTCTCTCACCAGACAGCTTGCAAGGATACGGAGATCATCCACTGTGTATGTGTCTGGCTCACGAGGATGAAACACTAATGAAAATGAAAACAAAATGATAATTCCAAAAAATATATAATGCTTGTCTTTGGTGGTACAAAAATCCTTCAACTGCTCTAATTTTCAGTCTTATGCAGACTTGTCTCTGTGAAAGTGTGATAATTATTTAAGATCATTTCATCTTACACTCAGTAAATAATGACAAGTTATTTTCTCTTAATACCTATATTTTAAATGCAATTGGCAGTGTAAGAAATTTCAAAGATTTTAATGCTGTACTTTTAAATTTAAATCATTTTTAACACAATAAGAACAAGTATAGAGACTATAGAACATAATTTTAACAAATAGATTACTATTCCATCAAAATGCAGGTAAAAGAATCATTAATGCCAAGATTAATGTGATAAGTTTTCAAGTTTAAAAATATGGCATACATGCCAGGTTAGACACAGGTTTTCATACATGAATCAACTTTCACAAATAATTTGATAAATTCCATTGGGATCAGTCAATTTGATAAATTAAATGATATCTGAAGACAGTTTTGATTGTACAGTAGTCCCACTCTTATATAGGCACCCATTCTGCACCAGAAAAGTGACTGTGTAAGAGAGGTGGCCATTACAGAAAGGGAGTACATTTGTGATATGTGTATGTAGTAAGAAAGCTCTCTGTAACTTCAATGTATTTAATATCTTTATTTCAAAGTAAAATTAAGTATTAAAAGGTTCTTCTTGTCTTACAAAGAGACTTATTTCAACCAAACATACATTATTAATTGTTAATTTTTAAGCATAATATGCAGGTGGAGTATTGTTTGCACGTGCATTGTAAAAACCATTCAAAAACGCCACGTAAATCTTGGTACAAACATCAACTGGCATTTAGAATCCTTCTCTTTCCATTTACTCCCTTTTACTCACTACTGCTTAATAATCTTACCTGGTACAATACTGTTTATTTGAGTCTTTCCAATATCAACATTGTTCATAATTCTTCAACAAAAACTCTCAAACTCTCCTGATTGTTGTAGAGTCAAATAACTTCAACGTTTTCTCTTAAAGTATTGCTTTTCTGTTTACATAATAAAATGTACAAGTTTAGTGATGATTTATTCCTAAATTGCAAATTGTACAGTACCACAATTTAATCGTACAGATGAAGCTTTTGTAGAGTAGATGAAATGCCTTATTTATAAAGGAAGTGACACATGTACTGTCACATGATTTTTTTGGTCTTTCTCAGGTACCCTGTTTTGTTCAAGGTTAATTTCTCTTCTTGTGTGAATCCACAAAATCTACACGTAACCTAAGCTGACCATGTTATGATCTTGACAATTATGTCCAGCTATAATCATCAAAGCAAAAATCTCCATAGCTGTGCAAAGCCAAATATTTTATCACAACATTGCTGAACCAATTCCTGTAAATGTATCTGTTTATAAATAATGATATAACTATATAACAATAACCATTACTGGTACATGTTATAATGTAGTTTGGCCAACACTTCCTTCATTAATGAGAACCTGAAATTGGGAAACAGACATCAGTAACTATAATAGCATTACTTGCCTTACTTAATGAATTAAGTATTGGTTCTGGACATATTGAAATAAAATTTAGCTGCATGTGAGGTATAAATTGCACCTTAAATGATGACCACAGGCTACATCAGAGGGGTATTTTTGTACACAAAATCTTCACTGCTGAGAAAACTGGCCTTGTAAAGGTGGTGGCTGCTGGTGATGGTGGGTGGCATATATGGGGGGAGGGAACCACTGTATTTCTCTTTCATTTATGAGCATAATAATTTGTATGTCTAGTACAGAATCTAGAGTTAGAAAGGTATTTATTTAAGACACATTACCTTTAAGCTTTTTAGGTGCTTCAACTTCAATGGGCTTTTCGCAGGCCTCAACAAACTTACTTTGTACTATTTTATCCTCTGAACTGCTTCATGTTGGATGGTCCTGAAGATAATGTATATGTTGTAGTTTATGATAAACCAATACCTTCAAAACTAGTGATATTATTATCATTATTATATAATAAAAAATGAATGCAATTTATAGGGTATTTGTTTGCTATATATGACGGTATTTTTAACCCACAATATACCATGATAACTAAAAAAGAAAATCAGTTTAATATAATTTGTGTTATTTCCAACAAAATTTCTCCTATGTAAGCATCAATAATAATAAAAAGTATGTTTTCCTCAAACATGTGTAATTTTATCCTTTTCATACAATATAATGTTTAGATTGTTTTCGTAGAATGTCTCAACACAAAAATGAATATCATGTCCACTTTCTTTGTATTATCCTCACTCCAAGGATGAATAGTCTTGACTGAATGACTTACCCTCTATGAAAATTAGAAGTACTGTTACTAACATAGTGTACAAAATATGTAAACTGTAAAAACTACAATATAAACATTAAAACTTAGGGCTGTTCCAGTAAAACATATACCCCCGGAGGTGAAGGCACTTTTAAATTCAACCAACCCACAATAGAAGCAATTTTAAAAAATTACGACCCACCATCTGCTGCATTTTAATCAAAAAACATCACCCCCTACAGAAGCATATTATTTTACCTAATTTCCAGCTAGTGGTTAGAGGGTGGTAGAAGCGATTTTAATTTTGGGTTGGGGACAGATGCGATTTAAATGACTGCTGACTGGAGGTAATCTATACTGAATTCTTAGATATATAATCTAGTTCACATTTGTATCCATTTTGTAATCAATCATCTTTTGTTCTTTTGTCTGTCAGCCATGTATGTTTCTTGATTTGTCAGAAATAAACAAAAATTTAAACTTGTGAAAGTGATGCTGCATTATTTATGCCTGCTTGTACACTATATAATTTCTTGTCTTAAAAATATATTTTCTTCAATGATATGTCTTATTTTTATGCCTTGTTGCATGATTGATATACAAAAGAAAAGAAATATAGTATGTCAAAGCACTGTTTCAACAGCCTTACTGATCAATCAGTTTATCATCATCATCAATCAGGTTTCTGCTATGATCAGGCCACAATAAATTAGTGCCATGATTTTCATCCCAACCACCCACTGGATGTAGTTTAAATATTTGATACAATGGCTGTCCCTGTCCTGAAAATATTTTTTTTTTAAATCTAAAACTCATCTTGAATTAGATTTCAAAAATGGATGAAAATTGAGGAATAATTATTTTGGGCCCAGTGTACTTTTAAAATCAACATCATTGTTGTCAACTGTCCCTTGTCAACAGCAGCAGCAGCAGCATCACAGGTTCTAATTTGGCAGAGTGATGTAAGATGTTTCGTGATTGCTGTTCATGATGTTGGTTTAAACCCCACTTTGGCCTTCTATGTTTCTTCAGTAGTAAAATTGGCTGCTGTATATAGATTCTCTTGTGCTGAAAATGGTGTAAAAGCCATAATAATCTACCAACAACCTGAGGTCTCGTCTCTGAATGACGTTCGGAGAGAACTAAAACATCAAATGAAGCAACTGATCAATGGTACCAGCAGCAGCAGAAGTACCAGTTTATCATTTATGCCACAGTTGTATGAGTGTATCATTTTTGACCATAATAAATGTCTTCAAACCTATGAATATTGTCAGTTGTTTTTCTAAAATCCATCTAATGAACAGTCATCATTGTCATGTCCTGCCTTTTCTGACAACTGCCATCTATACTGGTTTGAGTTACTGCACCAGTACAATGTGTATTTGTGCAAACTTGCCAACAGCCATCAGATTCTTTGAATCTTCTTCCATCTTCAGTACCAGCTGCCATATAGGCTACAAAGAACTGAAAATGGCATTAACTCCAAATCAAGTACAACTTCTGTATCAAACAACACTATTACAATAAAGAACACAAACTGCAATGAAACTACAATTTTTATGAAAGCCTAAAATCAAATAAACTAGGAACTTCTTTCACAGATTTTAAGTTTTTCCTTCTGTATGTTTAATTCAAATTTTCTGCAACATACAGCACTTGACCAATGCATCAACTTCCTTCTCTGACAACTTCTTTCTGGCAATCTCTTTGTGCACTTTTGGCAATATATCTGTCTTTAACTTTCTATCTGGGTGTTCTTGAACCCCTAACAGAGTGTGCAAAACATACTTCGGCTGCTTTATATTAAGCACACCAAGTGGAGTACCTTTAAATTTCTCACTTATTTTCTTTCTCTCAGTTTTAAGTTTTTCCTTCTCTTTCAAATGATCAAGATACATTTGTATATCCTCACAGCTTACACCTACAAGATTGCTGATACTTTCCATGTCTTCTGTGAAAATATCTTCTCTCGATTCCAGTAGGTGCTTAATGTTTCTGGTTGGCAAAAAGAAATCTGGAGTAAGAAAACAATCTTTTGCTTCACCTTCCTGTTCAAGCGACAGAATGGCCGTTAATGTGTCTTGATAAGAAAGGTAATGAAAAATCCTGGCAGACGAGACATATCCAAGATTGGTTGTATTTCATATCTTTTAACAGGGAAACCTCTCCAACTATCATCTGTTCTGTATGTTGCAAAAGCATAATGCATTTGAGTAGATATATTTGGATCATTTGTGTTCATTAAAAGTTGATAAGCACTCATTGCCTTATCTTTTAAAAGTCCATATTTTTCACAGAGTTTTCCCCATATTGGTCCACTTGGCTTTATAACAAAATTATTTTCCATTTGATAGGATGCATTCTTACCAAGAAAATTCTTTATTACAGATTCGAATTTGGGTCAAATACCCAGTCCATTGTTTTAGGTGCAACATATGCATCTATTTTGTCTGATGAATAAAATGTGTCATCAATTCCTTTTACTGCTTCTTCCTGGGCAGCTGACATATTTTCATAGAATTTGTCTAAATCAAATGTGCCCTGTTCATCATACTCTTTCTCATGAATTCTTTTTGATGAGATGATTCCACACTGACTTAATGCTCTGTTTTCTGCTGTGTGAAGTCTCTCCACAGAATGATATTTTGAATCTCCTTCAGCCAAGCTCTGCACTTTGAATCTGTCCAAATCGAGCAACCATCTAATAAGCATTGAACAAAAGTGTGTCATTTTATTTCGTGGACGTTCGTCTCCACCTCCATCAACCATAACAAGCAACTGAGAGACAAATGAGCCATTATTCAAAAAGTGACTTGTATATTGATCTAAAGACATAATGTACAGGGTTCATTCATGTGTCTAAATGCAGTCGAGGGTTCAAAATAGTGGATTTTAATTAATGAGGCTCCACCTCCCTGTACACGAGCTTTGGTAATGCCAACAGAACCTATGCGAGAAATGACACGTTCTTCTTGCAGCTGCAACACTTTAACAAACTGATATGTTGTAATTGATAAAGTTTTTTCCGAACTTTTTTCCCAGTCATGATCATAATAGCTTATTCGCTTCCAAGATTTTGATGGACGCTGAACAACCTCTACATCTGTATGAACTAAGGCCTTATCATCTCTTGCTAAAACATCCTTTGTTACTAAATTCTGTTAAAGATAACTGTAATGCATGCATAGCATAGTGACTGTTTATAGAGTATCCACCTTTGTCTCGAGTTGATCTACGAAGTGAAATTTCTGGGTTCACAGCCTTACCTTCATGATGCCTTTTTGCTTGGAATGTTTTGGATCGAAAGTTTTGTGTGTATGTGTAAGCAGCAGACAAAGATATAGGTATTCCAAAAACTTGTTGTAACAGAGAAACAGCCTGTGGCATGTCCAGCCATGACTTTTTGTTTACAAACAGTGTTTTGCAAATTAGATGTGGATGTGTTTGTAATCCCTGGCCTGCACTATCAAATAATGAGAGCAAACAAGTTGCTAACATTGGATATTTTTCTGCCAGTATTAGTCTACCAGAACCTTCTTCATGAACCAATATCTCTTTCTTTCTCCTCTAGTTTGTTTCGCATGTTTATTTAGTTTCAGTCCATTTCTCCAAGCTGTTAGACATTTCAACTTCATTGCGTTTAATGCCATGCTTTTCAAAGACCACTCCACCTACTTTATGTTTATTCAAGTAAGTGCTGCTAGTCAATTTTGTAAGGATAAGCCTTAAGAGTTTTCTGTCTTTTTCTGTTGTTGCAAAACTTAAGGCTGGAACAATTAAATCATTCAATTTTGATGCAATTTCTGCCTTTACTATCTGATCATGGTTAGGCCACCTTAAGTTATCAATCAGTTTCCTCCATTCAACACCCTGTAATCTTTTAGTCAAATAAGCCACTGGTCCATATTTACCTGCTGTATACACTAGAATGACAGGCAAGTTGTCAAGCATAAAATCTCGAGCAACATTGCTCTTGTTGCATAAAATGGGACCCTTTACTCTTACTTCATTATATTCATGTTTACTAGTTTCACTGTATATAGACCATGCATGTTTCAATTGCACATAAACATCAAGTTCAATGGCATCAGCAACAAGAAGTAGCCCTGTAGCTCTAATCCTAGATGTAAGGTGATTTTTGATGTTATTCACAGTATCTTTTAGATTGTTCACTGCTTCGTCCCAAGATAAATTACAAGCATTACTGTCATACCACATACTGTTTTTGCTTGCTATATTTCTCTTAAAATCTCTCTGTGCATTTCAATTTTTCATTTGTCACTTTGATTTCAGAATATCTGCATCCATATAGCACAAAGAGGACAAACTTGAAGTTGATTTATTTAGTTTTTTGAAATTAGGACAGTTGCTTCCCCCTCATGTGGATCACACTGAACCATTCTACTATATTCACTTAAAAGAAATTTTGCAAATTTGTCATCTTGACAGCAAAGGACTGCTGCACCATTTCCTTGATAGACAGCCTCATGAAATGGAATGTCTCTCTGGTAATGTATGTGTGAGTTAAATACCATCTGTATTTGGTTTTTAATCAAAACCACAAATGTATGGCTTGGCTTGGGGGTAATAATAATTACCTTCTTTGACTCTTCAGAAAGGCAACTCTGAAAAACATCATAAAGAATGGATTTGTCAATTCCAGCACTTCCTTTTCTATGTAATATTGACCAGTCACGCCCAAGATCTTACTGGCTTCAGACAGTAATGATGGTCCCAATTTGTTAGAATGCCAAGTGTGACAAACATTTTGCACACAATTTAAATAAACATTCAGACAGCCTGGTAAGTCATCTGCATTTAAAGTGAGGCCGCCCTCAAAATATGTTACTGCTGTGCACAGGGATATAGCCATGCATGCACTAGAGCCTTCTTCAATACTGAAACTGCCACAATTGAACTGAGACATTGCAGACATAAGTGCATCTATCACCATGTTTGTGTTGAAATAGAGAGATTGTGGTTGCTTTGTTTGCACTGCAATGATATCTGCATCAGTTTGTTCTATCACCCACCCACTTCTTGATGTAGGTACTTCAGTGTTTTCTACTGTCCCCCCACTTCTTGATGTAGTTATTTCAGTACTATCTTCAATAATCACCCCACTTCTTAATGTAAGTACTTCAGTGTTGTCTTCTATCATCGCTTCACTTCTTGATGTAGGTACTTCAGTGTTGTCTTCTACTGTTCCCTCACTTCTTGATGTAGTTACTTCAGTTCTATCTTCTATCATCCCCCCAATGCTCAATGTAGGTACTTCAGTGTTGTCTTCTATGATCCCCTCAATGCTCAGTTAATAATCTGTACTTATTGCCCAATGTTTACCACTATTGTCTCATATGATAAATATATCCAGAATAACTGTAATGGGAGAAGTACAGCATCCCTTAAAATCTGGCGATATCAACCTCACTTTATAAATTGCAGCAATCATGCAATTTTACCTATGTTTGCTCTGAAATTGCAATTAACCAAACCTTGTATAAAATTTTTAAATGGTTGCTAAACTTTTGTGATTCACAGTATATTAATGATGTGAAAATTATCTGATCCACTGTTATATGATTGAATACATAACTGCATGTCACATAAGTGAATGATAAAAACTGCATATACTGAACGAGTGTAGTGTCTTGACATTGACCCTAATTGATACCAGTAATTTTTCTCTAACTGCAAAAATAATAATAAACACTTCCGCAAAAATGGAAACTAAAAGAGATTCTTTTTTATAGTGCTCAGTTAAGATGGTCAGAAATTATGAGTAATACAAATTTGCCCTGAATAGGATAATAAATAATATCAAGAAAGAAATGTATTTCCTGTAGTCTAATTCAACAGTTATTATTCGTAGAAACAGTTCTGACATCCAAGCAAGTTCTGCTGATTATATCCGGTGGGGTCTGCTCTTAGTCCAATAAATGAGCCCCCCAACATATATTGATGGATGCTCTGATGTCACCTGTTTTATTGCTGCATACAATTTTGTCCGGAACACACCAGCGTATAGTTCAGACACTTACCAGTACATGGTAACAAGTGTATGTAGCCATGACGTTCGAAGTGGCCTCATGACACATGGTTGTGTTATTCCATGTGGATTTACAAGTCGTCAAACACGGGAATGGATAATAATAATATTTACATATCGCGTCAAGACGCGAGAAATACCGGTAAGTGTCTTAAATGTACACCGATGTGTTGCGCATACAGCTACATCAGATCAAATGTGAAATGGAACTGAAAGACTGAATTCCAACAAAGCAAACCTCTAAATTTCTGGATATATTCTTCTTGGATTCCACGTTTCCGTAGAAAACTCGAGAGTTCGTCAATTCCCAATCGTCTAACACTTTCTTCGGCCATGCTGACCAAAGACGCTGTACAATAATGACTTACTGACTCGAATATGGGATACGCAAATACCACGGAATAACTCGAGACGAATAAAATCAAACAACCCGTTAGAGTTTTCTCCCCTGTACGTTGATTTACCACGATTTAGACCGCAAAGACAGGGGTTAGATGTGATTTAAGTATTATGTATTCACTTTTTCTGACACCCCTACATTTGATTTCTGATTTTGTTAACACAACCCACACCTGAAGTAATTTTTTAAACCAACCATCCACTATCAGAATCGAAATGGTCTCAAACATAACCTCCTACATATATTTTTTTAAAGTGCCGTCCCCGGGGGGATATTTGTTTTACTGGAACAGCCCTAACTTTGAGCAGCCTTTCCCATAATTACAAATACAATTAACACTGATCACTCACTTCCCATAATTACAAATACAATTAACACTGAATCACTCACTTCCCATAATTACAAATACAATTAACACTGAATCACTCACTTCCCATAACAAATACAATTAACACTGAATCACTCACTTCCCATAATTACAAATACAATTGACACTGAATCACTCACTGACAGAATGATCCAAAATTCATCATTAGCAGAAGGCAGTCCTCCTACATCAAACATATATGATTATAAATAAAAAGTTAAATGGACTTAGTTTTCTTTTTGTACAAAATTAGTAGTAGTGCTAATAATATTACCTGGTTTATAATTTGCAAATTAAATCTTAAAAACAAAACAAAAATGAGTAGACCAAGGAGACTGTATTCTCCTTATGACCATGCATCTTTAAGTACTAATGGAATGGAAATTCAAATCTTTTACTTAAGTACTAATGGAATGGAAATTCAAATCTTTTACTTAAGTACTAATGGAATGGAAATACAAATCTTTTACTCAAATACTAATATAATGGACATACCTGCAAATCTTTTACTTCCACCAACTGATGAACAAGGATTTGCAAGTCACAGGACACAACTATCATCAAGTTTGGAAAATCTTTGCACTATCGTTCAAAGAGTGACCAGTCCAAATTCCTGATTGATATTCTCAATATCTCTTGACAGTATCTGCATAGGCCTAAAATGTGCAAGTCTGACTGGGTCCTTGTTCTCTCTATTCTAGAACTTTCCATGCAAACTGGAGGAAGGAATCATGAGCATGGTCAAGGGAACTTGCATCCCAGAAGAGGAAAGCAGGTAGTATGACATGTGATGTATTACCATTATTAAAAATGTACTTTTGCAAATGCTTCAGACTGCCATTATTTGAGTCAGGAATTTACTGCTGGACATTTCACTGCATGCAGAGTAGCAACTTGGAGCATATGCAATGTCAGTAAATATCATCAGACAGTTACACTGCATGACAGTTGTAACAGACCAGCAAAAATGAATCATAAAAGACAAAATATCATGGTCACTTCATGAAATACCAAGACTAAAAGATATTATGGTCACCAGATGAAAGACCAAGACTAAAAGATATTATGGTCACCACATGAAAGACCAAGACTTGAAAAGACTAAAACCTGTATCATTTAATACAAGGAGGTGACATCAGGGAGTAAAATGTAAGTGACCACAATGACTAAGAAGAATGACCAACTTCCATGGTCCTTACAGCGAATATCATTAGACATATATTTCAAATCTGTATTCATATTGTGTCAACTTCAATAAAAGAAAGATTTTGTTATTTTTATTGTTATTAATGCGCTCCTGAGATGATTAGCTATTGTTCACAAACTGGGTTACTCTCTTAAACAAGGGCGATAGCATTACACATGCCCACCCACCCGCGAAACATAATAATATAGGGTTTTGCTAATTAAAAGCCGATCTCAACATTTATCTAGGACTGAGGGACTGTATGCTGATTTTTGCTTTTTAATTATATTTTGTAGCAAGTTTTTCTTCAAGGAATAAAGTCAAATAATTATATCCATATTGCCAAACATTACTGATTTGTTTTAATGGCAAACATTAAAGGCATGTTGAATCAACACCATCAAAATCTCTCATCATATCAAGACATCAAACCATCATGCACTGAGTGAGACAACCAACTATACATGCAGACCTCAACAAAAATATCAAGACTGAATATCTGCATGATATCATAGCTACACGTGTGAGAAAAAGGAGTCTATTTCAGATCATTCCTTAACTATACCCATTTTGTTTTTTCTTTGAAACTACAAAGTCAAGTTTCAAAAAAGGTCTTTAAGAGGATCTGAGCACTACTAAATATGTTTTCATTTCTAAATGAAGTAAAATTAAATCACAGAATATCTGGCCAAATACTATTGCTATATTCATGTTTTAAAAGAAACATAACCACATGTGAACGGACTTCGGCATTTCTTGGCTTCCATCTCTCTTCAACCAACTGAAACAGCACACAATAGAGTCTGAAAAACTCGCCCACTTGATTATGCCTGGATATACTTCAGTAAGGATAAAAACATTACAGCAAGTATAGAATGACTACAGACTTTAATGTGTGTGTCATGGAATAGAGCAAGAAAATAACTTCATGATGCATTTGACTGATTACATGTTAATGGATTTCTTTGTTGCATACAGTAATACCTTGAGTAGTTTTAATTTTTTTACCTTGACTAATAGTAACTGGGTAATAGATGCATCACAGTGTAGATCATTCGCAGTGCGATACCCACATTTCATAATGTTCACGAGTACTTTACCTTTGGGTCTTGCACTTGTTTTTTGTAGAATCTATAGGATGCACATGTTAATATGCATACAATGAATCCTAGATCCTGTCAGGTAGCTACAGTCACGGAATAAGGCAAGAAAATAACCTGGCAATTCCTCAGAACAATTCTGTGTATTTGATTTTGAAGATGTGTACAGCATTACCAAGAGTATTTTTTTTTTTTTTTTCTTTTCTTCTAATGGTGACCAAATAATACATGCACCTTGTCATAGGTTGCTCGAGCGAGATGCCTATATCATGATGTGCATGGGTGCTTTACCCTGGTTCTTGCACTTTTCTAACAAAGCATTTATAGGAGGCATATTGCGATGTATAATGATTGCTTCGATCTCGCCAGACAACTTACTACAGCCATTGGATTTTTGTGCGTGCAATGTTTATCATTATCATTTAGGAGATGTGTGTATTTGATTATTAATAACGTTTATTCAGTGTAACACGATGGCCAGTTTGGTCTATTTATACCGGCAGCATAAGGTTGATAGAGTTGTGCAGTTTGCCAGCAAATAGGAGACAATGTGGTAACATGACCTGCAGTGTGGCAGCATAGCTATGGTTTTATAAGTTTTAGCCAGCAGTGTGGTAGCGTAGCTATAGTTTTAACAAGCAGTGTGGCAGCATAGCTGTTATATGTAGCAGCATATCTGGCTGTGTGGCAGTGTACTTTGTGACAGTGGAAATTCATTGAAGGATATGGATTCTGTACTGTGCAATAGGACAGTGAACAGTGATTTATAATTATAAAAACATGGTCACATGAACCATATACAGTATCGGTGTATGAGCCATATTCAGTATTGGTGTATGAGCCATATTCATACGGTTGTATGAGCAGTATTCATACAGTTGTATGAGCCGTATTCATACAGTTGTATAAGCCATATTCATTGTATATAATATAGTTACATGAACCATATTTATCATTTTTTTTATCTTACATGAATTGTGTCAATTTATTTCGATTTATTTAGCTTCATATCATTTGACAAGATTTTATTTTACATTTTATAAGTCTATTGAATAGTCAGTGAGCAAGGTAAATCATTATGTTCTACATGTTTAATTGCTGTGATACAGTTTTAATTTCACTTCTTAAACTCATTTTCATTAGCATACATTGTATTTAGTGTTTATGCTCAATCCAAAATCCATTTGGTTTAAATCCTGCTACAGCGAGTACTAGTTTACTGTATAGTATTACAAAGTTCTATGTGTGTGTGTGTGTGTGATTTGTCATATTGCAAGATGTCAGCATTGTAGCAGTTTATTGTGATTTCTAGCATTAGGGCATAACACCACCAAAATGTAGCATGATGTCCCACCCAGTCACATTATCCTGACACCAGGCCCACCAGTCCAGATACTAACCTCTTAATACTGAAATCCTAGACAGGCAGCTGTTAGTACTTTTTTTTTAAAAAGTCTTTGGTATGACTTAGCCAGGCTTCGAACCTGCAACCTCCTGCATCCGAGGCAGACACTCTAACCACTAGGCCACCAGAACGGTCAAAGTTCTATTTGTAATGGTATTCATACTTCAAAAGTCTCGTATCGATGTACTATTTCAACTTTTATTTTTTATATTTGGACTTTCGGAAATTATGCCGAGTTTGGGAAATGAAGAATAGTTTACTGTTCAATATTTATATTGAAGTAGAAAGTTCAATGTAGTGTGTATTTATAGGCTTATTGCATTCATTGTAAGTGTATTTCTTTCACATATTGGGTATGATTCATCAGATGTATATAGACAGAAAACAAAGAAAAACGCGAGCAAGAAAGAAAACAGAACTGTGACAAAGGAAAAGCAAGCAACATCCTAACAGTAAAAAAAAAAAAAGGAGTGAAGTCTGCTACTTCAAGGAAAGCACATCAATGTAACGTGTTGACATGAACTGAAAAAAGAAAAAGATAACAAAGAAAATGAAAGAAAAGGAAGATCAAAAATTAAAAAAGAAAACTGAAGCTAAACTGAATGCAACACAAGTTGCAAAAAGAAAATGGAACCGTCCAACAGCAAAGAAAATGAAGATTGCGAATGTATAATTTGCAGAGAGTTGTTTTCTGAATTGACCGAAAACTGGCAAGAGTGCCATAAACTGGGCTCATGAATCATGTGCTAACACTTAATATGGGTGACTTGTGTGTGAATTTTGCCTAGGAGTATGCCTAATTAGGCTTATGTTATAATTTGGACAACATTGTTGGAAATTAAGCAACATGGCTGGCAACAGAGCAACATAGTAGCATGATTGGAAAGAGGAGGAAGGAGCCAAAAGATTGTTCGATCGAAGGATGTGAATCTTGAACTGTGAAACTGGAATGCTGACAAAGCATATGGTTACATGAACCACACATATCTTTTGTTAAAAACATGCTCATGGTATGAATACAAAAACTCATTAGTTGTATTTGACATCATTATCATCACTTGCTGATTTTTTGCATTTTTTTATGGGAAGGTCTAGCAATAACTTTTGTGTTTATGTCATGGTATGTTAGGCAATGTGTCCTAGTTTTAAGTCTTATTAGAGAATTTGTTTTTGTTGTTTTAATATTATTGCTATAATAGTTCTTTTTTCAATTTCATTGTTGCAGTAATATTTATGATGAGGGTTTGTACAGACTAGTACTTCATTATCATAAATATTTCATTGTATTCCATGTTTTCACTTAATCCATTACCAATCGGTTTCAGTCTTGTAGCACTATGCAACACATTGATATGGTCTGCCAAATATGCAAGATATTCTGGAAAATTTGTCCCGTCGTTCTGGTGTCAAATGATGGGGAATACTCATCATGGCACCACTTGTTCAATTAAAAGGATTCTGACCCATCCCTACCATGAAAATAAGGGTTGACATTTTACGCTGTGGGGCTACAGATTGTATTCACTGCCAAAAAACAAAAGAATGTCGACAGTAGTTCCACAACAGAAATTAATCTTGCAGTTAAGTAGTCTGAAAAAAAAATTTGGTAGTCCTGGCACAGATAAGGAACCTGTCCACCAATGAACTCCCCAAAAAGTTAAATTGCAGTGTGGGTATACAGCAGCTTTGAAAACAAAAATACTTTAAACACAGGTAATTACCTTACTGACTTTTGTTTATTGTTTTGGTTCTAATTTATTTCTTTATTCTAATAAAGATGCTAGCATTTTTATTTTTACAGATGCACATCAGAAGGCCAAACTGCATACCTATAACCCATATTATACCCATCAATCATACACCAAACTAAGGGAAATTAAAAGTTCTTTTTCACAATACCTAATATATACAATGACTTTTACAAACTGTCAGAATAACAAGCGAGGAAAACCTGGGAAAATCTTTTTTTAAAAAATCTAACCCTAGGCAAAATATGAAACTGTAGTGTGCCACCCGAGTGAAATATATGGATGACAACTCTAAACACACTAAAGCATTGGCTTTACAGTGGACTCCCATGCATTAAAGATCTGGAATGCCTCTGGTATGAAGGTAGGTTCTAGATTTGAAACAAAAAAAATGTATTCATAAGATAGACTGTTGTGTTCTTGTTAAATCTGACTGAAGAAGGGTAACACTGGTGCTATCCATAACAGGAAACATTACTGAGAGTGTCAATGTTACAGACATCTTTGATCTTTGTACCACTTGCAAAGCAAATTGATGTGTCCGAAATTCCTACAATGAAGGCACATACAGACTTGGCTACTCTGCACATGCCATTTAAATAGTAAAAAAAAAAAAAAAAAAAGCATTTCTCCATAAACAGTTGTTTGAGGAATTAACTGTTAAAGTAAATCTCCCACTGTAAAATCATTGCTTACTGTACTGCTCTAAATGATGTGATCTTTTACATTATAATTTCGTCAACATGACATCAGGTATGTTAACAGCACAGCATACAATGGCACCATTGCGACTTCGGTCTCCTATTAAGTAATGCAAAAGAAAATTCTTATACAACAGCCCTGTGAAAATAAATACTAAAGAGAATGAAAAGTCCAGGATCTTTAGCAATTTACAACCTGCCATAAACAGAGAACACAGGCCTTCCACTGTGAAAACCAATGTGATCTCATTATTTGTGTCCAGGGTTCCTGCAGACTAAACAAAAGCAAATTCCACGACTTTTCCAGGGCCATTTAAAAAAACTCAAGGACCACTTGTATGAAATTAAACCAATTTATCCAATTGTAACTGTGTCATGTTTGCAACAAGTTTTTTTTTTTAAATCTTCTCAGCACTCTATGAAATTAGCCTTTATAAATTTTTTAAATTCCATTGTCAGAAATTCCATGACTTTCCTAAAACTTTGCTAGGTTTTTAAAAATTCCACTTTTCAAGGCCCCTGAAATTCATTTTTTAAGTACCAAAACCTATTTAGGATTCCAGGATCCACAGGAACCCTGTGTGCCGTAATGAAAAAAATTCACTCCCCAACATAACCTTTTCTTTGTGTGTATGATACAATGGTATATAATTTTTATCCTGTGCAATTTGATGATGATTCAAATATTCACTCACTTATTTAATGGCAATTACTGATATATTTCTATGTAATGACCCTTAGTGGGTCCAAATTTCAGATCAGTTTATCCCACAAATGTTACTGTGTGTTTGAGTCAAAAAACATTTCATGTTCTCACCAAAGAAAGTTTTGATTATGCTGGAAGAGATTATATCCAGCAAGCAAGTTCATTTCATCAGATGGACTTCAGAAATGTTTAAACTGCATTATTTCCAAGTTCTCAAATAAACCAATGTCGAAGTGATTTTTTTGCCAAATTCACAAAAAAATGATTAAGGGCTATTCCATTTACATGGTACCTAGGGAAGGCAGTTTTTAAAAAACATATGC
Source organism: Megalonaias nervosa (assembly GCA_016617855.1). NCBI lineage: Eukaryota > Metazoa > Mollusca > Bivalvia > Unionida > Unionidae > Megalonaias > Megalonaias nervosa. Next base: position 22,132 of record JAECUM010012052.1, read on the forward strand.
CAGGGTACTTTGATTGCACCAAGTTCATATTAAAATGAAAAGAAAATTATAAATTGCATCTATGGGGGAGTACCCCACATTAAAAGTGCCTTCCCTGGGTCCCAGGTATGTTTTACTGGAACATCCCTAACTGGATTCAACTATAATGTCAAACTATAGAGTACAAAAATCTATACTCCGGATTTATATGAAAACATCTAACCCAGTTTCTTCCAGTTTGTTAAATTATCAAATTTTCCGAGTACACATACCTCAATGTTGAGAAATCAGAAAATTTCTTCAAAATGCCCTTTAAAATTACAAACCCAAATCCCATCAAAACATTTGTACGCACTGCAAACTATATACACCCATAATGGATACAAAAATGCACCTACTACAATCCTGACAAAATAAAAGCCCTTACATTGAATGAAGACAACAACAACAATTTCAGTTTGACTACAAGATTGGTTTAGAACATTTAGAAGGAAAATCTGTTTCAAGGACAAAGACCAATGAAGCTCTTTTCATACATATTTACCTACTTTTAATAAAGTGGCAAAATATGCAGCAAAATTTACTGATATTTTCTTTCTGGCCAAGTAACACATCTATCGGATGATAGTACTTCTACCTGTTCTGGGAGATAAATGAGAATTTGACATCCCTGAAAATTCCTCATTAGTTAGCTCTGGATATATCTGCCATTGGATAATAGCTGTAACTCCAACAAACAAGACATACACAAGCAAAAAATAAAAAACTATCTTGAACGTCATGTAAGGAATGATAAGTGGAGATGTTCTAAGTAACCTGTTCTGAGGATAGTGGAAGAAATGGAAGCCTTTCTGAGGTAGCTGATAGTATTCCTGCTGCACTTTTCTTTCCTCATGCTTGCGAGCTCTGTATGCTTTTGCAAACTGTATCCTCAACTTATGGTCAAGCTCTGAAAGATGAGGAAACAATTAAAAAAATATTGATCAATAGAAATATGCAGCAAAGTTGTGTCCACTAATGAATTTCTGTGCATCTCTCTACACTCAGAGGTGCAATTATTCACCAGTAAATATCAGCATATTTTCTGCGACAATATACTGTATGAATATTTGTATTCTTGTTGAAATATCCCAATACACACTGCATAAGTCTGACAATAGACTGATGTAGCATTTGAAGGTGATGCATCATAATATAGATTCAAGTTGAACAAAGAAAGAGGACATGATCCAATAGGTTGTAAGAGTATCTGGTATGGTTATATATCAACTGCAACATATGTACACATGATATATTTAAATAGTGTGAAATTAACTGTTAAACGTTAAATTTGTTCCTAAATAAGCCAGTGTTCCATCATAATTTTGCCCAATTTCTGCCTATTTGATGTCCTCGAAAACTAATAGCGCATACGAGAACACATTTGATATTTCGACAGAAAATACTTTTTGTAACCATCTAACACATATGCAATTTTATACATGTTCTTGTTTGAGCTCATCACTAACGAGCAGAAAAATTATGGCAAAATGCATAACTTGTACCATCTGCCATATTTTAGGGTGTCACCTCACAGTAACACAAAACGCATAACTTGTACCATCTGCCATATTTTAGGGTGTCACCTCACAGTAACACAAAATGCTTTTTTATGTCTCTATAAACAAAAATGACATTCAAATGTAAATTCCTATTTGTATAGGTGATTGATTTTTTTTCTCCTTCTTTTGTTTGGTTACATTTTGAGGTATTATTTAGCACAAATCATTTGGATGAAAGCAGCAAAATACTGAAGTGCACTGAGGAACTATGCTCACAGCAATAAAAAAAAAATTGCAGCTGATGATGCCATTATTGACTAAAATGTCTGTTAAAATGGAATGATGGTAAGAAATAAAATCTCCATATATTTTTTCACTACCGAATTTTATTATGCAGCATTTAATATTTATATTCTACCATTCTATGATTTTAAATATATTGGCACTAAGGCAAACAGGATCATAATATAAATACTAATGTGAATCACACCCATGCATTAAAGTTATGAAATCAGCATTGAATACAGTAAAACAAAATGCAATATACAAAAATTTAGTATCATTGTTCATTTGCTTCAATTTCATAAATTATGTTAGGTCCTATCATTTGTATATGGGATTTTTAAATAGACCTACTCAGTACGATACCTGCACATCAAAACCCAAAACTTAATTATTTATTGAAGAAATTTTATTTCTTTTAGTGCAACGATGTGGATAAAATCTTTTTTTTTTTCATATAAAATAAAACAAAAAGCAGATAATCAAAACTTTCAATACATCTATTACCCTAAGGAACCACCCCATGCCACTGAATTGTTTATATTAGTAAATTATCCACACTTCATGTATGAAGACTGACGGTGTAAAGGTAAAATTAAGTGCTTTCTGTAATTCATGTGTATTCTGTTGACACTGGAAACTGAATATAATTTAAAGCGCAATCGAACAAATGCTGATATTTTATCAGAAATGAATCCAGTGAAGTCATAAATGATTCTGAATTTTTAAACATCCTGCTAAAGGAAGCAACTTGCCAATAAAACAATTAAAGTTGCTCCACTTCCGTTGACAACCAGCTTCGCAAGCTGCCATAATGATATGCTCCAGTTCTGACCAGTTGATTATAATTAGCAACCCCGGTCATTTTTCTGATATTGAAATAACTGCAAACGCTTGATTTCTTCAAACAGATCTGTTTAACAGCATTCCAAAAGTTTCATTTTCTAAAATATCTCAATTAGCAAAAAAGTTATGCAACTTTTAAGTTCCAAAATATTTACAAATTTCTAGAATTTGTGTCTTGTATAAATGTATTCAGATTATGTGGCAGTCATGGAACAGAAGTAAAATGTTCTTTCCATAAAAAATGCTATAACTTTCTTTTTTTGTTGAGATATTATTATGAAATTTGATATTTTGATTGCATTTTTCCTGCTGAATTCATTGCTGTCATTAAATCTGTTGTCCAACTTCAATATTTTCATTTATAAATGAAAAGCATATAAACATTTCACAACTTTTATGACAGTTAACTTAATACAAATATATCATATTAGCAATAGTTCACATGTATGTAAAACAACTTCGAAAACAACAAAAATTCAATGTTTATTCATAATTGTCATTGAAACAATGTTGCAAGATCTAATTTCAAACATACTGTGATGCTAAACAATGTCACTAATTCCTTGTATAGAAGAAAAAAATATAAACAAATGAAGAATAATTGCCAATAAAATGTACCATAAGCATATATAAACCCAGTATCTATGCACAACCATACCTTTCACATTCCAGCCCAAGTCATGCTTTTATTAAAAGTATGCACATTTAAATTTTTCATACTGCTTCCAATTTCAGAGAACTCTCTGATGAACCACTGTCGACCTGAATTTTGGCAATCGGGAATAAACTTGTTTGTCAGAATAAACTGCTTGTCAACAATTTGTTTGTCTACCCTACAAGGCCACTGAAAGTACCCTTCCTTTCTACATGGTGACATGAACTTAACACGTGCTGTTTTATCATCCTTTACTTTTTCAACAATACCAGAGTACCAGGAGTCCTGATATGCAATTGCCACATACTCATTTTCTCTGAACATGTGGTTTAATCCTTCATAACGTATGTCCTGAGAATCGTTTGAAACTTTGCGCCAATTCTTTTTTCCCTTTTAAGAGCAGAACCTTACCTTTTTATGTCTTCCTTGTGACCATTTCTTTGTGAATTTCAGACACAACATTTTTTCATTTGATATGTGGTCTTGTCGCATTTCCTGACCACCTTTTCTTGCCGAAAGCATAATGTTATTACGATTTTCAGGCTTCAATTCACTTAGCCACTTCATCATGTGAATTTTGTTCCATTTCAACAAGTGTACAGATGTATGGTGGTGCACTGATGCACTAGGTCACCTCCTCTGACTGCTGTCCAGATCACCAAAGTGATGCTCACATCCAAGATTAGTAATATGCGCAAAATTTGTTCTCTGTTCTTCTGTTTCACTGATCGCTTCAGCACAGACATGGAACTTTCCACCATCAAGAATGTCTGTCAGCTGTTTGTCAATTACTGCAACCATAGCCGAGGCAACAGTTACAGTGGTCTTCAACAACAGACCTCTGGTCTCTTCTTTGTTTGAAAACAGACAGTCAGCTAACCTTTGATGATGATTGACCTTTCCAGTATCCAAGGGGTCGTTTGGTGACCAATGTTCATTTTGGTTCAGAAGATGAGTGGGTGTTTCCATACACTGTTCTAAGAATTATTTCATTTCCAGAATATGTGTGGCAAGGTCTAGATATATTACTTTGCCTGTGGTGATGAGATTCCAGTACAGTCCTGTCAGCTTCATGAAAAATAGACCAAAGCACTGTAATAACGTACAGACCATGTAAGACTTTAAATCTGTTAATACTGATTTTAGTTTCAGATTCGGATTGTCCACTGTCTCAATAACTTTTATGAAGTCCTGTCTATGGATAAATACTTCAGCGGAAGTTTCAAATACTGCACTGAACCTGTTGTCTCTGTAATTTTCTATTACCGACTTAATAACATTTGCCATGCAGTGTGCATCCCACCTGTCTCGTATTCCATTGTGATCACCAGCTGGCCCAAACACTTCTGATGTATGAACAACCTGCTCAATGACAGTTTCTTTTTTACTCCAACACTGGAACACTGGTAGAGCATCACGTCCAACAGGTCCCACTGAATCAACTACTTCGGTTTCTAATTTTTTTCATGCCAGGTTTGGTGTAGCTATGAAAGCCAAGAAGCACATGAGCCATACAGGAGAAATGATGAACAATACCCTTGTCCCCTTCAAAGTCTTTCAGAACATCATCACGCCATTCATCTAACAACTTATTGGCCAATTTTTCATTGCTGGTTCTATCACTCATTGTGTAAGATAATTTCTCTAAAGACCGGGCCACAAATGTTGCTTCATCTTCTGTTTCTTCCTTGACTTAAGTTTGCATGAAGTTTACCAAGCTCATTCAGGTGGTTCTTCGTAACATTATTTATGGAAATTGCATTCTCTTTATAAACTCTGTCAAACCCTAAACTGATCACATCACCACTGTCAAGTGTTACAGAAGTGTCTACAATTTTCTGCTTTTTCCTTGTTGTGCCATCCCTACCTAAGCCCCAAAATTTTCAGCTTTATTGAGTTTTTCTGAAATTCTGAAATAAATGTTTTTGCTATGTAATGTCCTTCATCGACTATTGCTTGAGTGGTTGTTGGGTTTGGCAAATCTGATCTGTCTAAACTTTTTCCCAATATATGTCGTAACACATACTGAATTACTGGAGACACTTTCTCAACAGCAACTTCTAACCCAACTAGTTCAATCGCACAAAGACAAACCTCATGGCTATAGCTTCCATCTTCATTTTTGGTCTTTATATTTTCATTTATAATTTGATCAACATCTTCTTCAAGTTCTGCTACTTTGTTCTCCTTGTCTAGTATTTGAGATCTAATCATTTCACAGTTGTCACATTTCGTATTACTTCTTTCAGCATCATCAAGTACTAAAGAGTCTCTTTGTTTCAATTTCAAGCGGAGTTTTAATTTCAGTTTTTCTTAAATAACTTGTTTTTCTGAAGGGACAAGATCTTTAATTTTTCACTATTTCTCTTCTCAGAAATAGCTCTCACTTCCTCTGTCAATACAGTAATTTTGTTGGTTGATGCTTTTTTCTCATTAGTCATAATTTCAAGCTTTAGTTCACTTTCTTTTAATTTTTCATTTGTCTTTATTTGGTTCTCTTGCCTGCTGACTAATCGTTTCAAGTCACGCAATGCATGCAAGTGTTTCTTTGAGGTCTCATCTCTTTTATTTACATTCCACACCGAATAGTGACCAATCCTGATTTTAATGTTTTCTAACTTCTCAGTATTTTTGGCAATTTTTTTCTTCAGTGTTTGGCATTGTTTCAACTGTTTCTTATTTGAATACTTAGGTAAGTTAGTTTCTTTTTTCAGAGTTTCATCATCATCAATATCAACAAGATTTAACACTTGCCTGAACATCTACGGGCGTTTTCTTAGTGCAAAAATTATTTTCGCTTAAATTTTCATTTTCTATCTGCTGAAGTTTCCTTTGGAACTGCTTCATCACAAAACAGTTTGTTCAGTTCTTTTAGTGGTCAAATATGGGCTGAATGTTGGCACTCATTAGCTCCTTTACATTTTTAAACTCAGAAACTTTCCTTTTGGCAAAAAGTTTTTTTTTTCTGTTCACATACTCTACTAACTTTTGTTTTAAGAGATTTCACATTCACACATACAAAGTTGGAGTTCAGCTTTGAAATAATATTGAACAAGGCATATGAGTTTTTGCCATGGTGTTCAATGTATGAATTTATTTCAAGTACAAGTCCATTTGTTAGTTCGTGAATAGGATTCAAGTTGGTTTCATCTTCTAAATCCTGTGATGTTATATTTAGCTCCTTGCAGAATGGACCAGAGAATGCAGCCATCTTTCACTTAGAACTAACATTTCATTATCATATACCTGCAAAATTTTTTTATCACTTTCAGACTTTGTATTTTTTGTATTTGTATTTTGAAAACATTATTAATCCTATCAAATGTTATCAATGCATTGGAAATTTAAGAACCCATTTCAAGTGTGCATGTAGTTAATTTGCTACACTCGTCAAAGTAAAAAATTGAAAAAAACATAATAAATGTTCTTACCAAAAATTTGTATTTGTCTGATAGTGATGCGACTTTTTTTAATCATGATACGATTTTTTTTTCTCATTATTTCATCAATGTCCCATTACAAAATTTAAACAAATGCAATAACATAATGAATATAAGGTTGAACATATTTTAAAACGATTACCATTTGTCAGTTCAGATTGAGCCTATTTATAGTGGACTAAAATCTACGCTTTGTGTGTTCATTTTGTGACTGTATACTGTCCAAACCGTACAAGTGTTAATACGATAAAAACTAAAAAAAAAGAAATCATCTTACCATGTTCTTCTGGCACACCTATTTGTACAAAATTAATAATAAGTTTAGTTTGGGAACATCAGTCGTGGAAAAGTTGACATCATTATCAGCTGTTAGAAAATTCAAATATGGCGGCCAGTGTCGACACTGGGAGATTAAAATATTTTACAAATTTGATGCTCATTGTGGTTGGTTTATAAACGTTTCCGATATATAAATTTGGTAGCAAAATAAAACTTGGAATATGCCAAGTGTGATGATATATGATGCATTTATTTAAATTGCCAAACTTTTTGTCAAATCTGCATCAAATTTGAGGGATTATATCTTTGTGTAGGAATAACATAGTAACGTGCTACAACCACTGACTGAATTGTTTACATCTCCTCTGATTGGATTGAAAATTTCATGAATATTCATGAAGTTTTAATAACCCACATTTTGTAACAAAGAAGAGAAGTGTCACGCGACCCCGGCATGATCAAGGCTTATTTCCAATGATGTGCAAAATCTGTTCCTTTCGATGATTATAAAGTAATAATTCCATTAATAGAGCGTCAAATATAAAAAGAAAACATGTCCATTAATAGATCAATTTATTAGCTTTTACAATATATAAAATGTGTTGCAATAAAAATGACATGTATTGATGCTGCAATGAAAATTCTACACTTGGCCAACAGTTTCATCAGATTTCCAGGTAAACTGGCATCTTGTCCATGTCAGACCGGGGTTGCTATTATAATTTGATATCCAAACATACCAATGCTGATATCTGATCAACAGGCAGTCCATTCATGTCATAACTGTTTCCTGTTCCTCTATGATAAACTTCAAACATAATCTTAAAACAATCCAACCTAAGTCAGTTGAATCCTGACTTCAGTGAACTGTTAGATCCACCCAGTTCATGTATATCTTCCATTCGTGCGATATTACTGGCTGTCAAGGTCTAGACTATTGTCAAGCAGATGTCATCCAGTGCCTCCTACAGTAAATATGTTATGGACAGTGTAATCTTAGTAAGAAACTAAGATGCAAGCGAATCAAGGGTAATCAAGATTGATGTTCCAGCCAAAATCGATAAGCAGCAGAAAGACACACAACTCGAAATTTCCATGCATTAAAAATGGGTCATTTTTAAATTCCACGTGTCAAAACCCGATGGTACGTGTCTATTGAAAACCCTGAGACACCACTGCACACTTTATTCTAAGGTGTCATATGGCTTCACAAATACATTTAGACACAGAATGAGGCTGCATTATATGGTTATTTTTTTTAAAATACTTCACTAATAATTAAAAAGCCAAAGGATTTAAATGGTTAACTTTAGTTTTCATTACAAGCATGCGTTACTTGCTCCAAATGTATTTAAGAAACAACCCCAAGCAACATATTAAACATCTGATCATTTGTCATTACAATATCTAATAATGTTCATTAACAGCAAAACAATACCCTTTACAGCACATACAGATAATTTAATTTCCTAAGGAAAGCCTCATTTTCCTACAGACAGCCTCACTAATTTTATATCCCCAGTGGGAATCTTGTACTCCTATGCCTTTGGTAGAAATGACTTGGACTGTAAATAACTGCATAGCCATGTGGTTCTTGTCATATAAATGTGACAACAATTGTTGTTAATTAAAATAAGAATCACACATATATCAAGAGATGTTAACTGGTAACAGAACATAGTAGTGCCCATGTACCTGAGGAAGCTCACAATCATCAAGTAACTTAAATTTTTATTGAGCACTGGTCATGTGACTTGCACTAAATCTACATGTAAACTACAGTATACATGAATGTTGCAGGAAAGTAGTTTAGTTAGAAGTTAAAATGAAAAGATCATAATATAACAGTCATTAAACCTTTACTTTGTAAAAAACAATACTAACATATATTTTTCACATGTATATAAAAAAACCATCAATTCCGCAAAAAGAATAATTGTGTTATTGAATTCACAATAGATGTCAGATTACGTTAGCAAATTCCAAGATCCCCTGACACAGCAGTAACAGTACAATAATTTTAGAATGATTTCATTTACATAATTATTCAACATTAAAACCTTCCATTCAAGCATAATTATGTAAGTGAAATGCAAATGAACAGACACGTTCAGTGTTTTATCTACCCATGCGACATGCACCAATACACAGACTTTTCGGATTTGATGCACAAAAGTCGTCAATGGTACGTATATTGACGCACCCCAATGTTATATTTTTGCTGATTAACACAAAATACAGGTTTGGTCCGAAAATCGTCGCCGGTACGTAAATTGATGCACACCAATGTTATGTTTTGCTGATTAACACAAAATAAAGGTTGCAATTACTGCTTTATTGGCTAGATTACAACTATTCCAAACAGGGAAAACATGCGCACATCAATTTTTATGCTGATGTTATCATAATACATTGGGTTACAAGTGAGTGTGGAGCCTGGAGCTGACTTTATATGACCTGTAGCTGTCGCATTATTTGTAGCAACAGGATGTTAGAACCGTATAATCACCACACACAAGAAAGAGGCAGAAAATAAACATGTGATTTTAAAGTGATTCTCATGAAAAACTATTATTTTATGCGCATCCTTGTCACACAACGAGCAACAATTTCCATTTGTTCATTGTATGCCTTGCATTGTTCCAAGATACTGTCAGCGTTCGACTGAAAATGGTGTCCAAGGCAAACAAAATAAAATAGATCCGAAACAAACGAAATTATCGTTTGGATTGCATTTTTACAACCGACCATCGATAATAGTATTGTTATCGAACCAGTGAAGCCTTCATCATCTAAAGATGAGGTGCCGGTTACTCGTAAGATAAAACATAATTTTGTGCAGCAACAGCTGAAAACATACAGCTGGCTATGTTTTCAAAACGTTAAATCGAGTAAAGAATGTGACAGTGAAGACGCCTTTATGTTTTGCCATATATGTACAGAAGCTAAAAAAATCCTCCATGACCAAATGTGCAAAAAACAGTAACTTTCAGAATTACACTGGCAAGGCATGCTGGGTTACCAGAACACAAACTGCTGATTGAAGGTCCACAGTACCAGGCAGATTTTAATGCAGTTTTACAAACAAGACATAGCAGTGAAAGTGCTACTTAAGTGTGTACATTGTTTGAGTGTAGAAGACATCTCTTTTTTTAAAATACAAATCTCTTCCTAATTTAATACACGACTTAACAGCTGAAGAAATTGATGCCATTGGCATTTTGAAGAATTCTGCCGTTCACTATGACTCAGCTACTACCTGTTCAGAGGTACTGGAGAGCCTGTCAAACATTGTTGAGGATAGTCTTATATGTGACCTGCAAAATTCGTCATTTGTGATAGCAATGGCAGATGAAAGCACTGACATATCCAACATAAAATGCCTTGTCATATATGTTCAGATTATTTCTGATGTCATGAAACCATCAACAAGATTTTTAACAAATATAGAATGTTCAGATGCTTCTGGCAAGGGAATTGCCTTATTGGCTTTAGTCGCACTATATAACTAAAATTTTTGTTGTATATTTGAATAATATAATTATTTTTTAAAAACTACTTAAGACTGATCATCGGCTTGAATAGGACTCAATGGTTTGGATTTTGACTCACAGTTTTTTGCCTTGATGAGTCAAATGACTTACATGAAGCCATTTGTAGATAAAACACTACACGTTTACTTTCTTAATGCATTAAATAAAGTTGTCATCCTGAAATAATTTGTCAGAATCCAGACAGATACAAAACACACTTTATTACCTTGGTCAGGTATGCAGTGTTTTATCACAACTCTACAGAGTGGACATGTCGTGTTAGTGGGTTGATTACAAGCCAACCTTCGCAGACACGGCTCACAGAACATGTGCAGACAGGGGTAACACCGCTGTGGACTGAAGTACAGATCCAAGCAAACTGCACAAAGGTTTTCTTCAGGTATTACAAGCACTGACAGTGTATCATCCTGAAACAACAATTAGGACATAAATTCTCTCTTGCTTGCAAATAATGGTTTAATCTGTGAGCCCATATATATTTCACCTGCTGTTTACTAAGAACATAGCATACCCAAAGAATGCAAACATGAGTGCGAAGCATTGTCCAATCAATGCCAGATCATATACTAGCACACTATACTGTATTCTATTCATCCCAATTCCACACATGAATACATGTAAAATGGTCACAATTATCCTAAGTAGGTCAGCACATATCAATGAAAAGTTTAACATAAAAGTAAACATGGTTGTCCATAAGCCACAAGTTTAAATCATGACATTACAACTCATACTAACATCCAAAATATTACAGCATAGAGCTTTCTGCTTAACAGGACCTGAAGTTTCTTGTCCTTGACTCTCATTTTTAACAAAATTTCAAAGCAGGCCTGAGATTGTTCAAATGTCAGACCTATACAAAAAAGCCAAAGGCAAGGACAGTTGGCCTAGAAAGCTGGGTTACCATAATGTTTTCCAAAATTGTCATCAATTGTACAAACTTTAAAGATGATGCTTTCTGACAAAGTTTGTTTAATTTTGTTTAGTGGTTGTTGTTTTTGTGGCTTAATGCCATTTCTCTGCACACAATAGGCCATAAATGGCAGTCAGTATACCTGGCATAAGAACAATGGAAAACCCTGTGAAGAACCACCCACCCACAGCAAGTTTCCTCACATACCCATGTTGGCCAAGCCTAAGGCCTGAACCCACATGGACAGAGGTGAGATACTGACCTGTACAGGAAAGTACCCTAGCCCAACCAGGACCTCCCATAAGGTGGGTTATTTTTATTACAAGTAATTTGAAGGTTTTTCTATTACATGTAGAGCAGACCAAATTTGATGACAGACCCAAATCACTTGTAAAAAAGAAAATAACTTTATGACATGCAAGCTTTCTATATATTTTCAGTATTTTTTAAAAGTTGCTTCAATGTTTTTCAACTGTCTTAGTAACGGTATTCATATTTGATGACAATCAGCACCAACTGTACAAAAAGTGTGCAATGGTACAAACCTGAAAGATTTTTATGCCTGAATGCTTTCTGTACAATTTGGTAAAATTCTGTTTAGATGTTTTTAACAAAAAGTTATGAATAGTTTCTAATTTAGGAACTGAGGCAATAGTTGCTAATGAATTGGTACAATTAGTATAAATTTAAAAGGTCTTCATGCCAAGATACTTTGTGCCAAGTTTGACAAACTGGTTTGGTGGTTTTTCAGAAACATAAAAAAAGCAGTTGCTGACAGAGCATAATGGACAAAAAAAGTTTTCTATAAAAAAAAATAGACTCTAAAAGTCAATAAAATAAAATTGTAAAGTTTTTATGAAAAGAAAGCAAATTTTCTCCAAGAATCCTTGTCCCATCACATTAATGTTAAGATAATAAACTCCACTACCTGTGATAGCTAGCCCTCTTAAAATGATGACAATTTATCTTGTACTGCCATATCGACCAGAAGAAACACTTGCCCATTACCTCCCCTTAAACACCAGCCAGTGAACCTAGTGTTTAATACTGCAATATTTCAACAAGGATGCATGCATTTGTGGGGAGGTTGCAAGGATTTTATTATAATGAGATCAGACATGTATTTTCAGAGAAGCATAATTTTAAAAAAAACCATTTAGTTTCTCCTGTGAATACATTTCCCAATCACATTCATGTTAGGATACTTGGTAATAGGAAGATGCAATGCTAACATACTACTCCTACCACAAACACACCTTGATGAAAGAACGGTGGGAGTCCTTATATTAAAGATAACCCACTACACTAACCTATGTGCAGAACAACCGATGGTCATGTAATCCATGACAGTTATATACAGACAAGAGATTTAATGAACACAATACTTTTTCTGGGCAAATCCAGCAAAAGTGCTGAACTACTGCACATGAGAATAAGTCGACATCAACCAGGTCTGGAGGTAATCTGGGCTGTAGATAGGTGTCTCATCTCACCAAATCTGGATGAGTTGAAATCACAAAGATAAGACATAGGAGTATGGTAGGTCTTGCATGACAATGTTGATAGTACTATGTGCCTAACACTAATGTGACTGAGGAATACATTCAAAGGAGACATCTGTGATAATACTTTTAACCAAAAAACAAAATGAATCATTACTTACAGCAATCATCAAATTTTGAATTGGGTGGAGATTTCAAGAAACAAGATGGGACTCTAAGGGTTCCAATGAAGAAAAGGAAGAAACTCCCATCAATGCAAAAAGATTCAGAATCTAAAAAATTCAAAAACTACTCAGGTTTCTAATGACAATCCTAATTACCTCCTGCTTTGCTGATGAGGAACTGTTGACTTCACTAGGAGTCTGATCTTGGAGGACAGTAAATCTGTTTTTCCTTCGGTCTTTCCTTCTTCTGGTTGTACTTGATGAACCAGGCAAATCTGTGGAAAAAAAAATTAAACATTTTCTTTTGCGGCCCTTAACTTGCATGTACAAAGACAAGATCAGGGGACCTAGGTCACCAAGTGGTCGAAGGCACTTGCCTCTACAAATCATTGACATCTCAACTTTGTCCTCATGGGTTCAAGTCTTAGGCGTTGTCAACATGGGTTTGTGAGAAAGCTGACCAGCAGCTTCATGTGTGGTTTTTCCTGGGTTATCTCTCCAAATATACTTGCTGCCCTCTATAGCCTATCAAGTGATGAAAAATGACACTAAATTCGTAATAACAAAGACAAAATCACCGATAACTGAATCATGTGCATATGTGCTGGATTGTAAAACTCATCCAGATGTTGACATAAAGAATGAAATATGCTAAAACCTAAAACAAGAAACATATTACGAGGTAAAACACCATTTTTGAACAGTACTTCTATCAGGGTTCCTGCTCTTTTTAAAAAATGTAATTCCATGACTATTCCAACACTTTTCCAAAACCATTTTACCATTTTCAAGAGTACCTATTACGTAAATTTATGACCTCTAATACTTACCTAGCATGTAAATTTAACACAAAAACGTATTTTACAGTTGGCTTTGGGCATACTTCATCCTATCAGATATGTCATTCTCTTTTGAGTGCCAGGAGTACAATGATTTTGAATGGTGGCAACATCCCTGGATGCAGTCTGACTGAGTTTTTGGGGAACCTACTAGAACAACTCCATTATCGAAGTTAGAAAGGTTGGTAAAACTTGTGTTGCAAATGAAAATGCGACCGGATAATGCAAAATAACCCAATTCCATAACTTTTCCAAAACTTTTAATGATTTATGAAAATTTCAAAATTTTTCTAGGCCCTTGAAATGCTTTTCTGTAATTTACAAACTTTTCCAGGATTTCCATGACTGCAGGAACCCTGTCTATAAATGAAGAAATATATATTTAAAAATTCTGGTTTGTCTAATGTCAAAATAACAGAGGCAACATTCATGGCTAAAAATTCAAACCTTAATTCAATGACCATGTCAATCCATTTGTAAATAGTAAACCTAAATAAAATGGTTTTTATGTCGTAACTCTTTATAGCATTCATTAATGTTCTAAACATAGCATCTGAGACAAAAATTCAAGGAATAATAATTTCATTAGGAACTTACCTGGACATAAATCCCGTTCAAGAAAAACATCCTCTATACTGCCTGAGATTGACTGGTTCTCAGAGTTATCTTCATAAATCCCTGTTCTGTTTTGCATTAAGTAATTAGTAGTTTGAGTTGTATCCTTATTTATGGAAGAACTGCTTCTCTCTACTCGAGAGTAACTTGTAATATTTTTATTTCTGCATACATCTACTGTGTTTTTATCCAAACTATGAGAAGAATGTTTTGATAAATTTACTGCATTACTCTCTTGATGCTGTCCAAGTAAGTCTACACCTCTCAATGCTGAACACTCTTCATTCTGTAAATTTACACCTCCCAGTACCGAATTCCACCTTAGATCATGGTCCAAAGACATCTGTTCTTTGTCCTCAACTGTAGCAGCACAAGTTTTACCAAAGCAACTTCCTGAATGTGCTTCCAATGCTCTGACTGGAAGATTATCTTTCTGAATATCACTACGAGGCAAAGTTCTGTACAATCTGAATGATTTAGATTCCTCTTCTGTTTTAGCCATTGGCGGAATTTCCCATATTTTGATTGGCCCATGATTATCCTGGATGTTGCCTATCACTTGAAGATATGGAGTCATAGGTGTTAGAGAGTGTCCCCCAGTTTTATTAGTTGATCCAACATCCTGCATGCTAACTGTCTGAAAGAATCCCTGTAGGTTTTGTGATAAATCTTTTGTCAGTGATGATGGGCTATTTGGCCACGTAACTCTAAAGTCACTGGATTCATCCAAATTAAAAGTAGTCTCTGCATCCACTCTGGCCTTGAGAATGTGGATAGAAGGCAGCTCATGTTTTTGACATGGACATTTCAGAGTTTTGATAAAATCAAAAGATCCCAACCTTCCCTGGCACTTTGGACACACCAGCTTTCCTTTCATCCATTTACCCTGACATATGCAAAATAGAAATGCAAATATTTTTTAAAAAGGAGCAATGACATATGCAATCAATACAGTCAGGCTATATGTTTAACAAATTACGTGTATTTTTGTTTGCCCAATATACATAAAATTCATCTAAACCTTAAAGTGTTCTTTGTTGATAATCATCAAAGCTAAAACGATCAACCGAAATGCCCGGGCCAAGCTGACTGTAAATAGGGCTCTCTGTGTTCTAGATGAATGGGCAGTAAGGCTCATCCAGTTAAAAAAAAAGGTCCACCATGTTGATAAAATTTGCCTGTTAAAACCATCATTGACAACATGTGACATTTATTATGGACATCCTGAAAGACTGGTGTTAAATGATAATATTTACTCCCTGCTGGGGATGTAAATGTGATATTATCTTCATATTTGTATGCAAAGCTATTGACTTTTTGTACAAACTGAAGAATGCGACAAATTTGGGAAAAGTGCTTTTCTGTTCTCTGTATTTCATTGGTTACCTATCTTTAGCGCTCACTCGTTCTTCATAAATAATAATGAGCTACTCATATCTTTTAATGTCTCTTGTTCGTGTGTACAGTAGAGTGCATCGGGGGGTAAATCTGTCAACTGAAACTCAAGCAATTATTGGGCAGTTTGGCTAAGGAAGGGTACTATAAGTCTATTAAAATGCCCATGACAACAACTTTCACCTTTAATGAACAACGATCATTACTTTAGTTCATTAGTTTACAGAGTTGCAAGCTGCTGATGCCACTTAATTACAGCTTGGGCATCTTCCTGATTGTTATGAATCAACAGTACAATAATGTGAATAACAAAACCTAAAGCTATCATCTTTTAAAGATGAAAATAGTACCCATATAAATAAATATTAAAAAAAAAACATCTTGAGTGAAATGGAGTCAACCTTTAAATCAAGTCACATAATTTTTTCCAAGTATTTTGAGAGGCAAATAAACATTTAAAATACAAGTTGCTAAAAGCATTTTTGGGTTTCTATCTTTAACTACAGCAATTTTTGATGCAATTTGATACAATGTGTAAAATAAATGATGACGATTACAGGTCTTATGGACAAGTGGTATTTAAATCAGGGTAAGTGATCTTTATAAAATCACTTGCCCTGGGCCCACATCTTAAATTGCTTTTCGCGAGGTTCTTCATTTACTTTCAGTCTTGACATGTGGCCCAGGACAGGTAAAGAAACAACTTTTAACTGTATTTTTATTACCATGCTTTAGCATTCAATATGGAGACATGATGATACACTCCATCTTTTCATTTCAATATTTTCTCCTTATTAATATTCATGAAACTTTTTAGTTATGTTACCCCTGTAGTATCAGTCTGTAAGAGGGGTGTCATTATTGGCTCCCAATGGAGGATCCTAAAAGGAGGTCAAAAAGGTCATAAATCTAAAACTTAAATTACAAAGACATTTTTAAAAAAATTACTGACCAAACTTCATAATTATAGGTTACTGCATTTGTATGGGAAAATATGAACAAGTTTTTCGGATGTTTATACTGCACAACCTTGGGAGTGCAGTATATCCATCTGACAAAACGAGTTCATATTTTCCCATTCAAATGCAGTAACCTTTTTATGATATGCTCATTTTCTTATTCTACCCAAGGCTTAAATACATAAACAAAAATACATTACAACAAACAAAGTAACTGAATGTATGCCATATTCCAAACTAAATACACAAGTGTAGCTGCATCATTATACAACATTATTAATGCGCACGTAACTCCGCCCAGACAAATCTGAAGTTGGTCGCGTGCTAGACGTAAGTTTAGAAAGAAAATGGCGTTTGGTCTACTTAAAATTGAAAATTGGAGTAATATTGTTAATGAATGCGCATTACAACAACTTTTCCATTTGATCTGGAATGAATACGTTTTGGTATTTTTGTCGATTCTACGCAATTTTGTGATTATGGTCTGGATTTATCTACATGAAGTAACGTACATCGGATTCCAGCAGCGTCTGCCAATTTAATCGTATTGAAGTGTGTTGACATCGGCGTGCGTGTTTCTCTTCTGTCACTGAATGATTCAGATCATAATGTGGGAAAAATATGAAGTCTTTCAATCGCAATTATCGATAAGACGCTGTGGAATTTGATGTTTATTTCATTTTGAGTGCAGTAAGGAGGATGTAACTGCACTTGGAATAAACTCGAAATTACAGTACAATTTCGAAATGTGTAATCAAGCTTGAGAACCCATGACATGGCTCATGTAATTCGGATTTGCAGAACTACTAAAGTACATTTTGAGGAAATTCAGGATGTAAAATTGTAAGTATATTTTTGCCATTTTTATTACCAGCTAAAGAAGACAGTTTATGTGTTATAACTTGCATGTTATTGTAAGGACCCTGTCTGGCGTCTATAGCTAGCCTAAATCTGAAACATTGTATCAAAAAAGTTAACGCGGAATGTGCCAAAGCTGCTGCTATGTGGCAGTCTATGAAACATTTGCTGGTATGTGGCAGTCCATGAAATATTTGCTTTAGTTCATTCATAAAAAAATTGTTTACGTTAGAAAATAGAATTGTTTGTTTACAATAGAAAGTAGTTCTTTATTCACGTGTATTAAGTATGAATTGAGCACGAGGAGTGCAGTATCGCATAATATTGAACGATTCTGACAATGGAAAGTTAACAGAGAAAAAAATGAGCATATAATAAATTCAGTTACAAGATTCTGTATCCAGTAAAGGGATAACTCTAATTAATAAACCACACTGAAGTGTGTATTGATACATCTGTGACATGATTCTGTATCCAGGAAAGGGATGTCTGCAGGGCAATAAACCTCACACTGATGTATATTAATACCTTTGTAATAAGATTCTGTATCCAGGAAGGGGATGTTTCTAGATCAATAAACCAAACATTGTTGCTCTTCTCAGCACCATCACTCAAGTTACAGGTCTCTTTGCTTTCTCTCTCTGCAACATTAATATGAAACTCTTTTAACACATTGGAAACCCTTCCACTAAAAAATTACAGCGGAACTTTGCAAATTTATTTTTTATAATTCAGACAATTTGCAAGTTTCTAATATTTTAAAACTCTTTTGTACCATAAGTACAAATTATGTAAAACCTAAAAGATACCCTCAAAATTAATTTGTTTTAAAACCTCTTTTTAATTTTGCTTCTCATAAATTAATATATTTGCTGCCTTTTATTTATTTATTTTATTGCATTTAATCCGGTTACATTTCTCCATCATTATACTGCATGTCAGTATAAGGAACTCCCTTTTACAAGGCAGGTATTGTCATTGCTCCCATTATTTAATAGATACATGATGTATGTACCTCTTCATAAGAGGACCTTGTCTATAATGCAGATCTAATGACTATGAACATCTACAGTGAGGCAGTACTGTATTGATCACCATTTTACAGTTATGTCTTTCCCAATGCATTTGTGTTTAGGTATAGCAGTGTGTCTGAAAACACTATTCATGACAGAGATCGCCCTGGGCTTCGTCAATGTCGCAAATTGCGATTTTTTTTCCTTATTGGCAACAAAATATATCATCTGGTGAATTTTTTTGGTGATAACCTTTATGGCTGTTTATTTTGTACATACAATCATGGATTTGGAGTGGAGACATTCAAAGGGACCACGAATAGGAAGCCACAAACTTGGATACACAATGCACTGGAATCTATCTGTTACATAAATCCTTTGTTTGTATTGACAAACCCATATGTACAGTGCATTGTTACATCATAATCTGCTTATGTTGACATCTGCCCTGAGTACTGTATGCTGTGACACTCCGTCATGCTACCAGACTATACCTACAATCGACCAACCTCGGAAGACGTGAACAGAAACAGCTATAATTAACTGAATGATGGCAAATCCTTCTGTTGGTTTTTTTAACTGTACCAATAAAATAGTTTTGCTGAAACTTCAGAGAAAACTGATTACCTCTGAAGTACTGATTGCTGTGTATAAATTCAAAGCAAAAGGAAAAAATCTCAATCAGAACTATATACTGTCAACAGTGCAACTTTATCATGGGTAAATGTAAGTTAGATGTTGCATGTTCATCGTCTCATCCTAAGAGTAAGTTAACAAACTTAACAGCATTTGGATTTAGTGCAAATTCATCAGACAACACAGTCACTGAACCTGATGTTATACCCATAGCTGCCAACCCTCCAGGCTTGCAATTAGTGAAAATGGGGATAAAAATTAGCGAATTTTGGCATAAATTCGTGAAGCGATCATCCAGTCTGGGAATATTTGTCGGAACAAATGTTAAGCATGGGATCCGGCTGATAAAGGTAGATTGTGTTCAACAAGAAAACTCACAATGTTTCAGCGTTGGTAGCTTGCAGGTCTTCCTTCAATGGCATAAAATATTCCAGAGCTGAAATCTGCTGTGACTTCTTAATTTTCCCAACCTCTATGTGCTTTTTGCTACCAATGTGCTTCCTCACATCATCTCTGCCACCATGCCCAATGCTAAAATTTGTGGCACACTGTGTTCAAAGAGCATGATGTATATCAGTGTTTGATGGCTCAATGCACGGCCAATGTTTGGTATATTCCAAACTTAACTTACACTTTTTGTGGAATACATTTCTTTTTCCTTGGTGGTGAAAACATTTTTAATATTGATGCAGAACGGTAATTCAAATCAGTGTTGGTGGTGCATGTGCAGAGCAAAATTCCGGTTATTCCCCAGTTTCTCTCAAAAGCATTTGTAAAACTACTCTTATACATATAGATTAAAATACGCTAAAATGCCTGCTACCGGGCCAACTGTATCAATCGGCAATAGTTCTATTAATATTGCGACTAGCAATACCTGACCATTTCAGCAACTGCCGATATCATGACTAGCACTTAAAAGGAAATCGGTTATTTTATTAAAGATTTAAAATAATTGAGAATTGGGGAATTCATGATTTTTTTGCATGTGGCGTGAATCAGTGAAAAAGTTGTGAAATTCCCACCAAAATCTTGAGGGTTGGCAGCTATGTGTACCTGACAGTCCAACATCATCTACATGTAGTGATGGTAGTAATGCTTCAAGTGCAACACCACATCATTATGAATGGGTCAAAAGATCCCGAAAATTTCTCGACAGCTGGAAACTTGATCATCCATGGTTGAGATATGATACCAAGTTAAAGCAGATGTTCTGTGATGTATGCACAAGTCGTCAATTCATTTACAATTGGTTGTGATATTTTGAAGATGGAGTGTGGCAACAAACATGAATCCGGGTGGGGTAAGTAATATATGTTAATTTAGCTCACTGATCTTTTACTTTTGCCATCAATCCAATGTTACGACTCCAAGGACTTAAACTACGCAACAAGAAATAGCAAAACAAACAAGTTTTGCATAATTGAAAATAATTTATTTCTCAAAATACAGGAGTGAAAGAATTAATTTACAGCATGGTGAATGAACTCCTATTTCCTAAAAGTCCTTTCAATTCCAACAGTTCCAAGACATCCAGATACATTCCAACAAAAAATGCCTCTTCTGTGTTGAAGTTTCAAATGTACAGAAAGATTTCAAAAGAATTCAAACAGTAGTTGAATAAATGTAGTTAACACCATACAGTTATTCTAGTGTGTCATGCAAAAAATAAATCTTTTCAAAACCCAAGTTGGGAGATTGAATCTGAAAATACGCAGATTGGGACCTACCATTGGGAAGTTTTTTTGCAGCATATTTAAGCATCGCTTTCAGTAAATATTCACCGATTTTTCAGGTCTGATACACATGAAATTCTCAAAGGACATGCCGTTTCTCCCTGTGGAGTGCATTATTCCCCACCCCCAATGTGCCCCATTTCATTCTGGTCACCTGTGCCCAAACTGCTCAATAGCTAAAGGTAAGACTCAAGCCTCTTTGACATACTTCAAAGAAACCGCCTGTTCTACAGGGAGTTAAAACACTAGCAATTGATTGACAAATAAACAATGCCCTTTTTTGTTATAACAATGGCTAAAATGGGTGTCAATTCTATGTTAACAGTTCAAATGTGGTCTCAAGCTACCATACATGTGATAACCATTTCCCACATTTTATATTCTACCTTATTTCCTTTACTGTTAACTCATATGCATATAACACCACTTACTAAATAACATATTTATTCCGAATTAGTTTTTGGGGGGCTCATATGCTCTGTGATACATTTCTTCATTCCTTCTTTTAATTTAATGATGGTAATTAATGCTTATATATATATATATATATATATATATATATATATATATATATATATTTACATATATATGGTACATTAATGCCAGGTGCTGACTTACACAAGTTTCATTGGTGGGAATGGAGATCCTAGTTTGCTTGTCGAGAAGAAATCTACAGCATTCAGTGGTCATTCATGGGATTTAGGAAGCAATTCACTACAAGCAAAGTATGTAAAACATGGCAAAAATAAATTTCCGAACTCCTGGTTGACAGAGATGTACTTTGTGAAGCTAGCCTAAAAAGGGGGGAGGGGGGGCGGCCATTTAATTCCTGAATGCATAAAATTGACGGTCACATTATGTCACTTATCTTACATTGCATAGTACAATCATAGGGTTTTAGTATTAACATGTCATTAGCTAAAGTTCCTTACAAAACTATTATTTGGAAAATAATATACATAATATAGATTGCTTAATACCTGATGTTTCTATTAAAAAATGAGAGAGAGAGAGACTGTAGATGTCAGGAAAGTAGATATTTTACATTTGATGGAAATAAAAGACACTTGTCTCTAGTGATTAAATACCAGGAGAATTTTGTTTAAAGCGTGATTGATGTTAGGAAAATGCAGCACCCAGCATTTAACGGACAAATTTTATTTTATTCCTGATTTAAGCTGACTGAAAATTCAGGAATTCTTGATTTTTCCGCCTGTGGTGGGAATCCATGAATTGCTATTCAGAGTCGTGAAATTCATGCCAAAATCATGAGGGTTGGCAGGTCTGAATGTAGCTAATTCCAAAATCTTTTCTACTGATCCATTTATTTGTCTATATACATGTGTATGTCTGCTTTTACTCTTCAAAGTATGTCTGCAGTATAGCTCTTTCTAATCTATTTATCTATGTGTATTATTCACATATACATTTTCTTATAACTGTAACTATCAGCATATGGTTGTAAGGTGCCAATAGAGATACAAAGAAAACAAAAACTTCAATAAGCACGATTTCCTTAAAATATACATTTTATCTTGTTGTACTCATGTTGGGATATTATTTTTGGGTCAAGGTGACGTTTAAAAAATCTGTAAATCCCTGAAGTATATACAGCAATATTCTTAAACAGAGGCACACGATACACTTAACAACAACCTACTGGCCAACAAACAAATGCAGAACATGATCATACTAATTTGTTAGATACAAGGCTTGTAATGTCTTTGATATCCCTTAAAAATCAGTGTTTCCCTTTACCCTCAGTTGTGCTTCAGAGACCCACAAATTATTAATTTAACCCCCAGTTTTGATACCAAATTCTGTTTTTTTTTTCACTCAGTCTGACCCCAGCTTTGACACCAAAGAAATTTTTGACCCTCAGTCTTGCACCCCTAGGGGATACACTGAAAAATGTAAATTCCCTAGGAAAAAAAGTTGCACATGTTTGTCTTTTTATGAATTTTTAATGTAGCTTTAACAATTTCAGTCATATTGTTACATTATCTGCAGTGTGGCAGTTTATAGTGATGTCTAGCACTGGGGTATCATGCTGCAAATATGTAGCATTATATCCCACCTAGTCACATTATCCTGACACTAGGCAGACCAGTCCAAACATTAACCTCTTAAACCCATGCACCAAGCTGATACAGTATGACTCAGCCAGGGTTTGAACCTGTGACCCCTCTCATCTGCGGTGGACACTCTAACCACTTAGGCCACAGGAACAGTGGAAAAAATTGCAAACATGACAGTAGACTTATGTAAATTTTAAATTTTTATACATTACCGTTTCAGAGTTTTTGAGAACTTCAGGCACAAAATATATTAGTGTACACTCACTGAAACCACTACTTTCTGCAATGTATATGTAACAACTATGACATTCTAAGCTCTCTAAAACAAGGGTCCCTGCCTTTCCATGATATCCAGTTACTGGTCTTGGATTCGGTGTTCAGTAATTTTCTTTACACTGGAAACAAGTGGCCACACATTTCCACATTCAAAATCTTTAAGACAACTACGACATGATATTCAACCAATGGCAGATTTTCCAATTTATACCAAGCTTTTCTCCATGCCACGTTAGAAGACTGTCTTCCACTCCCAGCTGACACCGGCACTTTCGACATCGCAAAGTGTACATAGTATCACAGAATAGCCTGAAATAAAGGAATTAGCAATTGTATTCTTCATTTTAAGTATTTTAAAAAACAGTGGCAGATACAATCCTGTACTGTCGTATACAAAAGGTAGCCTTTGTGACAAAAAATCCACAAAACCTTAACAATGATCTTTATATCTAGAGAGTGGGCAGATGGATGGACTGACACAGCGGCACACCCACAGATGGATGGATGGATGGACCAACATAAAGGCAAACAAACGGATGGATGGATATACAGGCACACACATGAATGGATGGACCGACACATGGGCACACACATGGATGGATGGACTGACAAACAAGCACACAGAGAAGGATGGACTGACATATAAGTACACCCATTGATGGAGGAATGGACATACAGGAACACACATGGATCAAAAGACATACAGGCACACAAATGGAAGGATAGATGGCCACACAGACAGATGAACTGACAAAAAGGCACACAGATGGATTGATGGACATACAGGCACACACATGGATGGACTGAAGAACATACAGGCACATGGATGGACTGACATACAGGCACACACACACAGATGGAGGACGGACACACAGATGGATGACCATACAGGCATTTAATAGAAAGCAAGTGCAAAATAAAGAACTTGAAATCAATGTTTAAGTTAATGCGCGTAAGTGTGCACGCAGGTGCACGTGTGTGTGTACATGCGCCAGAGAAATCAATCAAACAAAAATTTTTCAGTGTACAAGACCGTATTTATTCAGTGTAGTTTTTATTTGTAGCTTTTGCAAAGAGAAAAAAAGACTATTTTCAGTTACCTGACGAGTGGGATAATCCTCATGTATTTCGACCCTACTATATTCCATTAGGAATAAACACCGCTAAATCAACTGTTCATTATTGTTTTAATTATGATGTACATTGTCACAACAACCACATGGCTATAGTGTTATTTACACGGTAATTAAACATGCTTAGCGCTTTGGTTATTCAAGTTGAAACCAGACTGACGGCAAGAATCGACTGAAAAGGTCAAATCAGCGAGGCTGCTAGTAGGGAAATGAGGCTCGCTTTAGGGAAATGAAAGTCTGTCAATGTGCTATTGAAGCCGTTGTCCATATAGCAGATGTTATAAGGACAAGCAATCATATGCATTACTTGTTATTTGAACTCGCCAATAAAGACAATAGTGGGGTATATCATAGAATATATTTGCAATAAAATGTTAATTATATCCACGTCAAAACAGAACAAGTACTTAAAAGATAGTATATGTATATATACGAATCGATTTAACGGAGTCCGTGACTTTCAAATTTATGATGGAAAATGACAAGGTTTATATATTTTATGTTTGTATGACTAATGAAACGATATGACTAGTTGACCAGTGGTCTGTGGTCTTCACTTTAGCATGTACTGAGATGTAATTTTTGTTGGATAAGACAACATCAAAAGGCTTCCGAACTCGTTTTAAAATGCACGTGGTGTTTTGTTACGGTGACGGACTTAACAAGGAGAACTAATTAACGGTAATATTTAAAGGTATGGTCTGTAAGTCCTTTGTTCATTTGCTAATAAACACCAGCAGATATTGTAATGACAATAAGAGTTTATGCACATAGGCACCTGCAGGATCTTTTGCAAAAGTGGGGGGGGGGCAGTCAGTCACGGACGGGAGAGTTAATATAGTAAGCAGTCTGAAACTAAAGCTAATATTTACTAACCGTTTTGAACAGAATCTTGTGACATATTTTCAGCTTCATTTGCATGATTAAACTTGTCGGAATATATATTGCAGTATGATTTTCATGGGGGTCACGTGATCCCCCTTGACCTATGCTGTGGGTGCCCATGTTTATGCATCAATCATTATATTTTCTCACGAACAATTAATCATTAATTTTTGTAAAAACAAAATGGGAGTATGGTATTTTCGATCTTTTTTGCAAACGTAAATCTTCTTAGTGGAAATTTTATGTCTGATAATTTAATGAATTTTTCAAATAATACAAAATGATATGTACAAAAAATTAAGATGTACGAAAAAATACGTAAAATAACGGTACCCCAGTGCATAATGCAGGGGTCACGCTACCAGGCGAAGTGGGTGAAAAAGTCGCCTGAGAAACGTAAACTTCGCCTTCTTCTGTTAGGAAAGCGAAAACGACTTCACCCTCTGATTTTTCGGACGTAAAATGACTGTAGATTACGACTTTGAGATGCCCCCTCGCTGTAGCCAGTAAGTTCTGGCACAGTTGTAACCCAAGGACAAATGTATTTACGTGGTGTTGATACCAATCAGCTTACGGTGACAAAGAAATTCTTGCACATTCACATGCAAGTTTTAATAGCTAACTGACCATTAACCCTTTCCGGAGCAAGATATCACTGCTTGATTTCATGAAGTCAGGCACACTGTGCTGTGATGAAAATATACCAAATTCTGTTTCGAAATTTAAACATCAATATTCAAATAGTAATTTGCTTTTAAAAAATATGATCGGTGAAGAGCGTTTTCTAATTTATTTCTTTTTTTAATAAATGGATATTTTAACGGCCGTATTTGCGTATTTTCTGTATAAAATCAGTTTGAAACCGTAAATGAACTTGTAATGGCAGACATCACTGCGTATATGATATACCACTTCATTAAACTGTCTGTATTCGTAAATAATTGGGCAAATAGGTTCAGGAAAATATATAATGTAATGAAAACAAAGTTTAAATATTATGTGATTGGAGATTTAGCCTATATATTTAATAATGTAGGTCAGAAACGTGACAATCTCTGTTGTGGAATTCGAAACAATGCTGCAAGGTCAAGGTTGTTTTCTGACTAACCATAATTAATTTTCGTGAAAATACGAAAAATATATATAGTAATGAAGCAAATACTATTTACCCAATGCATATCGTTATTACCAGTAGGTAGACAAATAATACAACCATAAATATTCAGTCTTATTAATGAATTTTTGTAACGAAGCAAGAAAGTGAGTAGTTATATTAAGAAAAGCCCTCTTTCTAAAAATAGATGCACTCGCACTGTGCAATACGAATTCTTGGATTTTCGGTTGGGGGAAAAAAGGGTCCAGCTTAGTAATATATCGACTTAAGTGCTTCAGTGTGTTGTCTATGAATAGTTACAGTAATGTTTTATCGGGAACAATGAAATCAGGACGAAGAGTATGGTTTGAAGCCACTTGTGCATTTATTGCTACGTACATGTATTAGGGGTTGTTTCAAAGAATGCTCAAAATCTTTTTGACTGCAATTTTACACAAAACTTGTAGAAAATAAAATAATTAAGTGGTAGTTTATTAAGCATTTTTACCAACTTGCAGTTACAAGACTCTAATCTTGTTACAGCTATCAGTTAAAATTAACTACAATGTATAGCTTCTGATGTGCTTTTTTAAGTCATATGGCCAAAACACACTGCATTTGCTTCACTTCAAACACACATACTACAAGTATGAATAGAATGGGTATGCATATAAAATTTTTTATACGCGTACAAAATATGTTGATACTAACATATAACATATTTTTCAACTTGAAAATAAGGCATTGCTTAAGACTGTTAAAAGCATACTGAAAAATAGAGCACATCATTAAAATAAGATAATGCAGCTATATATATATATATATATATATATATATATATATATCGTGTTTCTTGCTTTGGTCTCACTTCTCCCTGTTTAGCTCCCACTTCTCCCTGTTCTGACCAAAAGGAGAAGTCACTTCTCCCTAAAATTTAAGTCTAGCTTGACCCCTGATAATGTAACTACAAATATATTAGCAAATAATAAAACCATAAAGTTGCAATCCTATGAACGGATTGTTGTAACAAAGCAAGTGGTTATATCAAGAAAACCCTTGTCTAATAACAGATGCACTCACATGTCATGCATGGTACCACTTTGTTCACGGTTGTATTGATTCAGTTGGATACAAGGGTGTAGATCATTCATATATCAACTTTAATAATTTAGTGTGTTGTCTATGAATAGTTATATTTCATGAGCAACAATGAAATTTGGACCAACAGTATAGTATGAAGACTGTGCATTTTTGCACGTGTATATGTTACAGAGGGTGTTTAAAAATATATAAAAACTCTTTTCACCTCCAATGTTATAATGAACTTTCATAAAGTTATAAATTAAATTTTAAGTGGTAGTTGACTAAACAAATTATTAAGTATCTGATATCTTTTTTTCTAATAAGTCCAAATTCTGACAGAAGCAAATGGATGTGTTGTCAAATTCTGTTGACCTACAGTTGTACTGACTGAAATGCAATGGAAGCCAGGAATGCCGAAATCAGTAATAAGGATGATGATTATCTTGAACAAAATAAAGCTATCAAAACACTCTTCAATATTAACATATTTTTATTCATTTCATTAAAGAAACGAACTTCAACTTTATCCGATTTCAGTATTCACCACTTCGATTGCATTCCAGCCAAATGTTAAGTAAACGGAAATTGAAAAACATCCACTTGCTTGTGCAAGAATCTGAATTTGTTAGAAAAAGATATCAGAGTCAGGGGTCAAGCTAGACTTGAATTTTGGGAGAAGAGGCTTCTCCTTTTGGACAGAACAGGGAGAAGTGAGAGCTCAACAGGGAGAAGTAGACATGAAGCGTGTGTGTTGCATTTTTAATGTAGCTTTAACAATTTTTCAGTCATATCGCTACGACGTCTGCAGTGTGGCAGTTTATAGTGATGTCTAGCACTGGGGCATCATGCCACAGACATGTAGCACGATGTCCCACCCAGTCACATTATCCTGACACCAGGCCAACCAGTCCTAACACTAACCTCTTAATGCCGAGTGCCAAGTGAGGCAGCTGTTAGTACCATTTTTGTAAGTCTTTGGTATGACTCGGCCAGGGATCGAACCCACGACCTCCCGCATCCGAGGCGGACGCTCTAACCACTAGGCCACTGAAGCGGTCGGACATGAAGCAAGAAACACACACCATATATATATATATATATATATATATATATATATATATATAACGATATAATGTGTGTTTTCTTATTTGAAATTTGAATTCATATTTGCATTTAACATTGGATTTAAGCAATACTTTATTTTCTAGCAGAAAATTTTCTTAGTTAATTTGGCCATATGACTCGAAAAGAGAATAACAGAAACTACATTGTGACAAAATTTAACAGAGTAACTAAACTACATTACTGTAATTGAAAGTTGGTAAAAATGCTTCATCAACTACCCTTAATCAATTTTTTTAATATTTTTGTATTTATTTTTTTTAAAAATACTTTTTAAAAGTTCACAATAATGGCACTTTCAAAGATTTCTAAATGCGTTTGACACAACTGCTGTACCACGTACTTGAGGGCAAATGCACAAGTGTCCTCATTTCTTTGTTGCAGATAAAACATTACAGTAACTATTCATACATAACACACTAATATGCATAAAATTACAGACGTGACTCATTATAGTCAGTATATGAACTAAATCCCTCTTTCCAACCCAATCAACACAGATGTGAGTGCATCTATTTTTAGAAGGAGGGGTTTTCGAAATGTAATCACCCACTTTATATAGCTTCATTACAACAGTCTATGATAGGATTGCAAATTTATGGTCTATTTATTTGTCTACATACTTGTATTAATTTTAGGCATTGATTAAATATAATCTGCTTCTCAGCTTTTTTCCATATTTTCACAAATATGAGTCACATCAGAAAACAACTTTGACCTTAAAATGTTTCTCACGAATTCCACAACATAATATTGTCTCATATGTTTCTAACCCATATAATTGTAAAGTTAAATCTTAAATAACATAATACCTAGGCTTTGCTTTCTATGAATTGTATATTTTTCTGTATATATTTGCTCGATGATTTATGAAAACAGACAATCTAATAAGCTGGTACTTCCCAGACATAGCAATGTCCACCATTTGTTCCCTGTTACTGGTACACTTACAGTTTCAAACTAATATAATGACGAAATAGTGTACAAGACGCAGTTAAAATATCCAGATCACCGATTTTATTCTTAAAACACAAATTCCTATATACATAATATTGCTAAAGCTTCGAAACACAAGCCTGTATGTTTTTGTCATCGAAGGATAACATTTTTAAACCGGGTAGTGATAGGGGCCTTAGTTGCCAACTCGAGAAATGATTAATGGTCAATCAGCTGTCAAAACACATGCCTGTGAGTGTGCAAGAGGTTGTTTGTCAGGGTAATTGATATCAAAACTAGCCTAGCTACTGATGACTTGAAGAATACCTTTGGCTACAACACAGTATTAAAATAAACCTGCCTAAGGCAAGGGGGCATCTCAAAAGGTATAATTTGTCAATATACCTCTAAAAAAATCACAGGGCGAAGTCGTTTTCACTTTCCTAACAGAAGAAGGCGAAGTTGACATTTTTTAGGCAACTTAATTGCCCACTTCACCTGGTAGTGTGACCCCTGAGAGCAAGTAAAATCCGTCTAAAGCAATATGACTAATTTGTAGAAAAGTGTTGATATGGACTGCCAAGTGTGAGATATTCCTTAAAATTTGACTTCTCATTCCGATGTTAGTCTACCTCAAAACAGGCTACACAGTTCCAATATTTAGGCTGCAAGACGGCAACCCCACCACAAAAATTTGTTGCAATGCGACGGTAGTCGAGGTATGCCGAAGTATGTTTAAGTAGGTCATGTGGAGGAAATGTTTCTTGAACAAAACGAAACGTTGCTTATAGTTCCAATAAGCAATATATTTTTTATTCGTGTCGTTAAAGAATAATATTTCAACCTAACCCGATTTCGGCATTCCTGGCTTTCCAGCCAAATGAAATGTAGGCCAACGAAACTTGAAAACAGATCCATTTCTTTTGTGAGAATTTGAATTTATTAGAGAAAAGACATCAGGGTAAGTAAAGTCTGACAAAAACATTCTAACTTTACTTTGTAGAAAAGCGTTGTTATTGGTTGCCAGTTGTGTGTGATATTCCTGAAAATTTGACTTTCGTTACACTGTTAGTCAACATCAAAACATGCTACACAGCACTGTTAGTTAGGCACTAAGACCCATCTTCCTGATGGGTCTTACATGGTAGGACTATCTGATTGGTCAGCTTTTGAAAATCATTCATAACCAAAAAATACAAATAAATCTGCCATATTTATGATTTACATGCAATTTCTTTTACAATATTTATATTCACAACTGATAAATATGAAAAGTATAAAATTCCAGAAAATTATGAAAAACTGAAGGAAAAAACACATGTCCACTTCAGTGCCTACATAGAAAAACACTGCCATTATATATATATATATATATATATATATATATATATATATATATATATATATATATATATTAGCAACCCCAGTGCAGGGCATATATCCCTTAGAATTGTCCCAGTTTTACATGGTCACTGCACTTTTTCCATATGTTAGTAACTTTCTG
>JAECUM010012052.1:53467-70755 GCA_016617855.1 Megalonaias nervosa
AATCAATACTGCCTTGACCTGTGTGTAACGTGTGGTTCATTTGGAAAATTATGCGACCGGGTTAATGATTACGAATATTCATGAAAATTTCCAGCCAATCAGAAAATTGAATGATGGTTAGTGCGGAATTTGAAGAATTAAAATATCACAAGCCATGCTGAAGATATAGTGATTCAAATTCAAGTGCCGATCGTAGGCGATCCTCAAAGTTTACAAACATTCTTCACACGTCATTAGATTGTACATATTCTCATCTTTAATTTCATGTATAAAATGTCTGTCGCAAAAGAGATTTAGTGTGCCGGATTTTGCTTTAAAGGTAAGGACTTTTGAGTTTTTGTACTTCGCTCGCTGAGCCTGTACTATGGACGCCATCTTGAATATATTACGATGTTAGTAAACAAACGTTTGTAACCAGTAGTTCAATGCCATATCAATTAGTAAATGTCCATAATATACTGTCTACAACTTGTGGCTAACAAATACATGGCTCTAAATCGAGTTTTATCATATATTCTTTTATTTTAAAAGCGATCGTCTTTTGAGAATTTGTCGAGACAACCGTTCTTCACAACCATGCGATATCGCAGTTAACATCGAATTTAGTTTTCTCCTTCAAATTGTTTAAACAATACCAAAAAAAATTCTTTTAAATGATGTGTGAAGAACTACTTTACAGACTAAGTTGTGTTTCATCAACAATGAAAACAATTTACAACTCAATTATTTCAACCGAATGGTGACATCTATATTAAAGTAGGAAGCAAAATATGAGATTTTCCAATTACCATGACAATAAAATTAAACTTGAAATTTTATGCATACTCCATGATTAGTAAAGCCTTGATTTGATACATAGTTACCAGCATTAACTTTATTAAAATTTCTATTTGAATGGTTTTGCTGTGGAGAAAAGAAACATTTTTGATTTAACACCATATATTAACATGTTGCTGTGTGTGTTAGCACACAAAATATTACAAACAAAATTTAAATATTGGTGAGATTTTTCTTGAAATAACTTTCCCTGTTGTAAACGTACATCTTCAATAATGGCAAATACGAGTCCAGCATGTTGTTTTACATAAAGCTGGAAAGTTTTATGAATTTATCATTAAAAATAACAAAATTACATCAATTTATGTCAAATTTCCTTTTTTTCTGGTGCCATGGATTTATCGCGTGTGACAGTATTATTATAAGGAAAAAGGTGAGCAAATTGATAGAAAATTGGCAACTTTAAAATGTCATAAGATTACTTCTAGTAGAGATATTTTCAAAATTTAAACTGTTCTATGCTGCTTGAGATGAGATCTATCATTTAACAAAGTAGGTAAAATCATTGCGAAACACTGGTCCATCGTGGAATCGTCGGACGTACTAAAGCTAATCCTTCCGAACAAACCTGTAGTAGCCTACCGGAGACCAAAAAACCTCAGGGACATCCTAGTCAGGACGAAGCTAACGCCAGTCACTAGTCAAGACCACCCTAGTCAATCTGGCCGCTGTGGCGATAGAAGATGCAAAACCTGTCAACATATGATAGAGACCAGGACATTTACTAGCACAGTGACTAGAGAAAAACTAAACATACACGGTCCAAACAAAACGTGCAAATCAGAGAATGTAATTTATCTCATCACATGTAAGATGTGTAGCCTTCAGTATGTCGGAGAAACTGAAAAGCTACAGAAAAGGATCAACCTTCATAGATCTGACTGGATGACAAAGAAGGTGTACAGAAGCTCGGTCGCAGAACACTTCTCCTCCCCTGGCCACACTTTCAGTGATATAACACTTATCGCAATTGCTAACAACCCCAACTGGAGTTCCGAAACCAGGAAGGAAAAGGAATCTTACTAGATACGCCGCCTTAGAACATTGAAACCAAGCGGTTTAAACCAAGAAGACTAGAAAAAGACAGCCATGCACAAGTGGAATTATCCTTTGCAGCCGACACATTGTCTTTTCAAAACTTTTCTAAATTTTCTTAGTAGCCTTCAATTACTACTATAAGAATTAAATATCCAGGATATAATTTCGCTTACATAAATGTACACAAAGTAATAGATGTCGCTATGGCTCATCGATTTCTAGCTTAATACAAATATTTTCCAGTATCCGCAACAAGTTGATATAGGCTGGTTGAGACATAATACATTTAAAGGTTTAATTCATGTAGAAACAGCCATGTAGAGTTTTGCAAACACAACGGTTTTTGTGTTTTATTTGTTTGTTTTGTCTATGTTTTGTATATGCCTTTGAAAAGACTCATTAAGAGTCGAAAGCGCTCAGGCTAGTTAGATACTAGTTTTTCACTGTTCGTCGTCAGTTTATTGCATTTATCTCAATCAATCCCTGACGCACGTGATCCCTTGCTGGATCCAGTGTGTGTGTGTGTGTGTGTGTGCATACATATACATATTAACATATACATACATACATGTATACACATTTCTTCACATCTAAAACACGCTGCAACTTTCTGAAAGTCCAGATATAAGAAAGAAATGCTGAAATAGTACATCCAGACGAGTTTTTCAAAGTATAAATACAATTAGAAGTATAACTTTTAGGTACTTTAAAGCAAACTAGCACTTACCCCTATAGCAGTATTACACCACTGGGGCTCGTTACAAAGAAAATTAGGAGTTTCCGTCAATTTATCAAAGTGTTTCGAGCTGTTTGAAAATTGAACTATTCTTGATGACAACTGGTTTAATTTGGAAATTAGAAAATTAAATTATATATAAACTAGCAAGGTTGGAACTATCAAGGGGTGATTATTTGTGTCTTCCAATGTGTTATATTGTCACAGGTCAGTCCCGAAGCCCTCGATTCTTTGATGGAAACTTCTAATTTTCTTTCTAACTCGCCCCTGTGATTACACTGGCTGTAAATTGGACAACTCCTGACAAGCAGCAGGGAGGGTGAACTGACCAAATTTTCAGACTAAAATAAAGCTTCCTACGACGGTTGAAAAAATACAAGCGTCAATAGCACTAAATCAAGGATGGTATACAGACCAAGTTTATTTGCTTAAATAAATTTTCCTACGGAGAGTTAATAAATACAAGCGTCACTGAGATTTCTACTCGGGTTATTTTTTGATTAGAAGTTTTCGAATTTAATCATATTCATGTCTCCTGAACACCATTTCTGATGGATGTTTCTTATTTTATTTGTGTATCGACTCCATTAAACACAACCAAAAGATTGCAGTTATCTCTGATCACTTTAGGTATTTGTGTATATCGCATAACATATAGAATATCGATGTTTTTGTGTCTGACTCGGGAAAATATTCGAGCTTTATTTGATTGTTTGTCTAGCATCATGAGATGGTGCCACTAAATACAACTTATCCCACTTAAGCCATCTCATTATCAGGTTAATCAACAATTGCGTCTTACCAGATCCAGATGGACCTATTATTATTGCTCTGATAGAATTTGGTAGCGCTGGATGATGTTTGATTGGTTCTTGCTTTCGTGTCGCTGAGAAATCAATGATATCCATGTTGTAGAAACATAATAAATAATATGAATTTATATTGTGTTCGATGCAGAGTACCCACCCCCACAAGTGGATTAAAAACAGTGACGAGAAATAAAAAGTGTGCACTCACAGGCAAGTGTGTAAAATGTGGTACAAATATACAGATTTATCTCCCACTTGACTAATGTCAATGGTGCTGATATCGCTGCTCCACTGGGAAAATTACCAGGAGCTCCATAAGCTAAGTGTCCTGGCGGCAAGCAACCTCCTCGATATAATAATTGTGGTCCTGGAACCTGACTTGATATTCGACTTAACGAACGAGACCAAACAAGACCTGGAGGGTATCCAATAAATATGATTGATCAAGCGTGCAATGTTCATGATGTCGTGTATAAAAGTCCCAATCTAAAACATGGACATATTGCAGACGTGAAGTTGATTCATACTTTAAAGTTTGTAAAAAATAAGTCTCTGAGAGAATCACTTGCTAATTGCCTGGCACGATCTGCGATGAAAGGGAATCTAGTGCGTGGGGCCGGTAATTAGTCGGCCGATTATTATTATAATAATAGAATGGATTAATTACAGCCCAAGAGGATATTGGATGGGTAGAGCAGCGATTAGTAAACTTGCTGATGCGGTGGGTGTCGCACGTTCTGTTGCTGCAGATTGGTTAACACGACAAGCCATATGGCAAATTTATCTACCACCACCTAAAAATATTCAGTACGCACATTCATCAGGCAGACATTTTGTTTTTACCCCATGATACTATTAAAACCTGTAGACGTCAATCTCGTACATACAAATATGCGTTGACTGTCGTTGACGTTGCAAGTTGATATAAGGAAGCAGAGCCGCTATTAGCTAAAATAGCAGCTGAAGTTGCATCTGCGTTTGAACGAATTTATCAACGACAATCCGGACCATAAGGTGGTCTACGATGGAGACAGTTGCTACAGGTCGATCCTGGCAAAGAATTTCTTGGTGCAGTATCATCTTTGGTGAAACAACATAACGTCAAAATCAGACGAGGGCACACAGCAATTCATCGCGATCAGGCAATTGTTGAGCGATTTAATCGAACACTTGCTCAGCCATTGTTTGTATATCAATATGCGAAGGAAATATCCTTGAACAAAGTTCAACAAGACATGAGATCTCGTAAATACGTTGCAAGACTATCAAGTGTGATAACTGCGTTAAGTAATGAAATTACTCGTGGAACTTCTATGAAACCCGTCAATGCGATCATAAAAAATACACCAATACAACGAAATGACTCTTTATCAAAACAGCCAGTACTAGGTAATGTGACTGTCAGATATTTATATGAACCTGGTAAACTTGAAGGTGGTAAAAAAAATAGAGACTGACCCAGTCAGGAGTGTAACCACACATAAATTTCCAGCGTGGTAAGATCCACTGGTAGACCTGCAATTTGCAGACTAGATTCAACTGCTCCTCAGCATGGATTTGTACGTAAACAATTACAAGTAATTCCTGAAGATACACAATTAACACCGCCTTCACTTTGGTGAAAGGAGTGCACCAGCGCCCCGACGTCGATTACATTCAGGACAGTTCAGCATCACATCTTTGCGCGTGTGACCAAGACTACTATTTATTAATTCTATCCACGTTAAGCTGTATTGGATTATTACTCAAATACAGCCACAACATTACTATGTTACAGCTCGCACAATGATTATTCTGTCTCTTTTTCAGTGATATGATAAAGTCAGCATCAAGATCAAAGTCGCGTTTATTTTTTTATTTTGTTTATCACATTGCTGATAACTAGCTACTTTTTTTCTTACTATATCATCACCATTGCTAGCAGTGGTTTCCTGAGCCATTCCGCAGTCCATGATAACCCACCGTAGCTGAGATATGCTTCTGACTCGAGACACTGCCAGATGATCTAAATTTGACCATTCAATACGATCATCGACAATCCAAATATTTTTGTCGGAAATAGTTAATCCTTGCGATGAATGAATCGTTATAGCATATCCTAGCATTCATGGAGATTTATCTGTCGTTAACGAGGTCTATAAAAAAACATCAACAGGAACTAAAACAATACTATTTAGTACAAGATTTTGTTTGTCACTAATTCCAGGAATTTCAACATCAATATTTTGCCGTCGCGTATCTGCTGGGCAATAACACAATGGTACAGGTAGATCTGACAATATTTTGTTAATATTTTGTTATGTAACAGAAATAATTGTTGTTGAAGTGTATCACTATCGTTCTACTTGTAACTATCAAATCAACAGAAGTCCACATATTCCAAAATTAGTCCTAGGACGCATTATTTCACATTGTATTTTATTTGGTTTCAGTCTGATTAATTTTTTAAACTCCCTTAATTCTGCATCAAGCACTCGGTAATCATTAGCTATTTCCTCATAATGATCTACAAACGTTTTTAGCCATTCATGCGGAGATGATCCAACAAAAGATGGCAGTTGACCATGATCTCCACACACAATAACAGCATTTTTCCGAGTTAACAACCGATCAAGAAAAATTTTTAACAGATCTAGCGAGACTGCGCATATTCCATCCCAAATAATGATCTTGGAAATGTATATTTCACCCATTCGTTCAGGAGTCCATGTATCTCCTTTCCATCTAAAGAAACTTTGATAAGTTTGAGATTTAACTCCACGTTTGCTCATTTCTCTGGCGAGCCGATGAGTTGGAGTTAAGCAACAATTTCTAAACAACTGTTCAGAAATAATTTAATCGCACGTGTTGTTTTACCAGAACCACCACAGCCGTTAAGAAAAACAGTTTTATGTCTAGCTACGGGATCATATACCGATGGTGCTGGTGAGAACGCTGAAATCTGATTATTTTTGTGGTATATATCCTTAGATTCAACGTTGGCAGATTCAGAATAACTAAGTATCTTTTCTCCCTTTGTTCTCCATTCGCCCCATGATGCATAGGTAGCAATCTTTAACAAATCCGCATATATTTATTCACATAAAATGAATCTGTGGCAACTCTAACCTCGGTATAGAGAAATCTGTTGATCATCGATAATACATTTATGGAATCATACGCTAACATCGAAGATATTAAATGAATAACCTGTGGTGAGTCACCATCAGAATCGCTTACAATTGTACCTAATTTAGTTCCGTCTCAAAAGTAAGCATTATGCCGGCTTATAAATTTGCCGTTCTCTGTTGTATTAGTAATGTCGTGTGTGATCACATGAACTAACCTGAGTAAATTTACCAATTATTTTTCTGCCGAGATCTTCTGAAAAGTTTATTTTCGCATTCAATTTCATCGGGATTACGCCCAAAGATTTCGTCCAGAACAGATCTTTCAACGACAGGTAACGAGACATGTTCCTGTGGGCCATACGATATTATTGTTTCATTTACGGTTAACGACGCTGAAATTCTTGCATCAAGCATATATCGTAATAGCACTGTTAGGCTCCAACATTTTTCTGAAAAATGATGACCAAACCAAACATAAACAATCGGATGGAGATTTTCCGTAAACTCAAACCATTCAACACATGCAAATCTAGTTAAATCAAAATCTGTTAAATGTCCATTTATCGCAACTCTGGTCAAATCTTTAAAAAATGCTCTGAACACTATCCAATTCCAAGAAAACTTCCAGGATAACATGCAACCATATCAATTGAGATAACATCTCCACAATCGTATTTGGTATTCCACATTCCGTATTCGACGCAGCTTAGCTGCACATCAACAAGAAATTCAGATCTTGTCGGTTTTTTAAAAAAAAATTTCTTCTGAGCAAAGTTATCAGCAACTGACGGAATGGTAAAACAATTAATGAGTAATTGTTCAGCATCATCGGCAAATTTTAACGCAAGCTTTTCATTTCCGAGTGGAGAAATTCTTCACGATAATTGTCTCCATTTGGTCGTACAAACTGATCCTAATTTCCATATTCGGAACTTTGAAACAACCATACAGATACAGGATCGCTTTTACTACATTTATTTATAAAATCAAAAATATCACAGTTATAAAAGTTAACACTTCTATCTAGTGGAAATATTGTTACATCCATCGTCCACGCGTGCGCGTTATGATCAATGATTTCTATCGAAGCTCCCTTTGATTTATATTTTGATTCGTACAAAATCTCTCCGGTTATATTTTTTCACCCTTATCGGAAGTTTTAATTTCATTTCAAGCTTGGCAACGTCGTTAATCGTAGCGCCATGCTCCTTGACACGCACCGACCACTCATTTATTTGTTTACATCGTACATCCGTTAAAACTTTTCCACGTATCGCGTTTGTAAAATATTATGTAGCTCGCTCAGCTACACAATTCAGCGTCGAAAGTTTCATCGATTTTAGATAATCAACGCTAGGCTTATCATTCAGCGGATATATCGCATAAACAACTGCCGTCACAGGACTGCTCGTTCATAATATGGTTTGTCAATACCAGTTAACGTTCCTAGTTTGGAAATTTTACTCAACTTTACAATATCTCCAACATGATATAATCGAACAGGGTCACGTTTGTCAGGAATAATCCAGTTGTCGATTAGCTCCACAATACATTTTATTCTAAAAAATATCTTTGTTTGTTAAGATAATTAATGATTGTTCTTGCTCGTTGGTCATTATTTGTAGCTTCAACGTCGATCATGATTCTGAATGTTGACCACACATGAGCCGCACCATCGTTGCGAAATTCCTTCTTGGCTTCATGGATGCGATTGATTAGAGTCTTATTCGTAGAATCAATCAGAGCTCGCATAAAAAAACCTGAATGGCTTAACCTACGGCAAGTCAGGGGATATTCTGTCACGATCGAATCTAGCTTGATAAGGCTTGATTGCAGAGAATTTTGTAAATTCTTCCATGTTATAATTAAGGCAAATATATATTTATATTAAACTTCCGTACATAATATATAATGACTCGAGCAAAGAATAACTACAAGTGGTTGATTATTGGCTCTACAACTCCATGTAATAAGTCATGTGTAAATGAATGTTGTGAATACCACCTGCAAATCGCGCGGCGAGGAAGTCAGGGACAAAAACCATGTTTAATATGTAACAAAGGAGTTCGGGGAAAATTGCGTTTGTATAAAGACTGTGGAGGTAGAAAATACAGAGCTTTGAAATTGTATTATGATAAAAATGTACTGAATCTCCTATGGAAAAAAAAAAGAAAAACAAAAACAAAAAAAAAAAAACAACTGAGGATTATGTCGTTAGATTTTCACGCAAGCATGTCACATATTTGTTCTAGTAATAAAATAACAATTTAGATAAATAATATTTACTATACAAATGGAGCAAGGATAATTTGTAACACATCCCATCAAAAAAACTTGTGTGGCATCTCGTGATGGTATCATCAGAAATGTGGTATTTTGTCTGACATTTTAGACCCTCTACAGAATTGTCTAATATTGTTGTTTATATAAAATATTGGTATTTCGTCTTTAAACCGACATATCTAGTCATGTATGGAGAACTGATTTATAACTGTTGTTAATGTTTTGTCTTTAAAAAGTTGACACACAAAACCCTCTAGAAAATGGACTAGTAAATGCAGTTTAAAAAACAACATGGATGTTTTGTTTTAGCAACTGAC
Organism: Megalonaias nervosa; assembly: GCA_016617855.1. NCBI lineage: Eukaryota > Metazoa > Mollusca > Bivalvia > Unionida > Unionidae > Megalonaias > Megalonaias nervosa. The sequence goes on from JAECUM010012052.1 coordinate 62,598, forward strand.
ATTCCAAACCATGTACAGAACTGATTAATAATTGTTCTTTTTGTAAAAAAATTGTATTTTGTCCTTAGAAACAACATTTGCAGAATTGACAAAAAATGTAGTTTTCATAAATCATTGGTATGTTGCCTTTAAATCTGACCTGTATACCCCGTAGAGAAGTGATTATTAAATGTAGTTTATGTAAATGTTCGTATTTTGTTTTTGCCTTTAAACTGACATGCAAAACATTGTAGAGAATGGACTTGTAACTGTAAAAACATGGGTAATTGGACTTTAAAAATGACATTTCAAACTCTGTACAGAACTGACTAATACCCGTTGTTTACATAAAACATTGGATCCTTTGTCTGTAAAACTGACATTTCAATCCCTACAGTGAATTAACTATTAAATGAAATTAGTATAAAACATTGGACTTTTGTTTTCAAAACCGACATTTTGGACAGTACAGAATTGATTAATACACGTAATTTACATAAAATATTTGTATTTTATGTATCAAACTGACATTTCAGATTGTACAGAATTTACAAATACATGTAGTTTATACGGAACATTCTTATTTTGTCCTTAACATGGAAATTTCATACTTTGCGTAGAACTGGCTAATAAATATAGTTTATATTAAACAATGGTAATTCGAATACCACACTATCATGAGATCCATAATTATATAACTTAAACACCTTACCGCATATATACTTTATGTACGTACATAACGTACATACTAAAACATACTGTATGTAGTTACATGCACACAAGCTATATGTACGTACAGAAAGAGTATGTAATAATATATATACACAAAATCAGTACTGGGGAAGGATACATACTCCACCGCAGGGTGATAAATTCTGAATGTTTGCACTAAGCCTTCCCAGGAAGCTCCAGCATCCATTTCCCCTGCGAGAGAATATGATAATATAACTATGAACTCCTTGCAAGTAAACGGACATTTTGCTATATGGGAAAAAAAAATTATATAAACAGTGCTTTCAGGTGCACTCTATCAGCTAGAGGATACCAGGGTTAGGGACTGATTACGTCAATAATTTCAGCATTTCATAAGCATTAGTGCAAACAAAACTTCTAATTAGCCTAAGAACTTTAAGTTTTCTTTCAGTATTGTCGAGGGCAATTACGAAACTGAAACAAATAAGATAAAGAACGCAAACAGTGGATACATAAGAACGTACTGATTTTACAAACTATTACTTCACTACTTAAGAACTGTCGTAGTAAGGACTGAGTTCAAATTCTTACCACCTATTGCATCAATAAGATTTAGATAAATAATAGATACAATTGCTTACAATTACACCATCGCCAGCGATAGTCTCCTACGGTCACTGACTCTTCGCCAGTTTGGCCTATAACCAAGTAGCATGTTATATATTCTTCTGTGATGTTTAAATCGAAACAAATCATTTTTCAGTTTATCCCGTTTTGCCACAAAGATGTTTCAATATTGGAAATATATCGTCTTTTTCCATTGAGCTTTGATTTTAAAGCGTATTGATGAAGCCAATTAGATTTTTAAATTCTATTAACACATTATATGATATAAATCTGATGCGAATTCCGACGTCCTGGAAATGAATTTGTCAAGGAACATAAAGAGCTGCCTCAACAGCATTCCTTTAAATAATTACAGTATGATTGAGAGACAGATAGTTACTTTCTTCTTTCTGTGGCAATTGGCATGAGTCTTACCATCGATTTACACAAGATGATTGTGCAGTTTTACCAAAACTTGAAACATTTTTTCCACTATAATGCTGAAATTTCTTAAGCTCTTGATGATCTTGATTGTTTCATATAAATGAATTAAATTATGTATCACTGACAGCTTTGAAACGTTTTCGTAATGTATCACCCTTTCTGTCAAGTGTTGAAATAATCTCTATTCAATGCGTCCATGTATTTAGATTTACATGCGCATACAATCGCTACTTGTTGTGGATGTAGCAAACAGACTATTGGAATACGATCAGACACTGATGTTAGCTGATCCTTGTCTAGTGTAGTATGCTGTATCTCAACAGACTGTATGATATATTTGGTGATGATGTAACCCGTGAACGGTTCTGTCTGAATGTAGGTTTAAATTTGAATTCTGAAGCCGATCTAAATAATTAAATGTAGTTATGCTATTTTTCTATCATTTCCTTTCCATCATTTCTCTTGATTGTCGGTAGTATATTCTTATTCCGCAAACATATCATGCGTTAAAATCACCTACGACCTTCTTTTTGCAACAATATTTGCATGTTTTAGCTATTCTAGTTTAACACACACGTTGGTCTTACAACGATACATCGGTTCATTACACCCGATAAATCCATTTCTGATGATGTAACTTATTTTTTTCAAACACACAGATTATTAGAGAACCCTCATAACATATATATATCGTACACATAAACATATTGTAAGCCCAAGAAGGCCAGTTTTGAACAAGTTTACTCCTGATTTGTACTATAATTACTAAGTAAACTGCATAGCGAGTATACTGTAACCAGCTTACCGAAACCGTATTGCTTAAAACGTCTGTACAACTTTCCGTTGGTAAGACTAAATATGTGTGTTGACAACATTTGAGAGACGTGAGAGAAAAAGAGAGAGAGAGCAATTTCGCTTTCGTCGCACGCAAGAATTATTTTCCTTAACCTTAATGAACTTTAGTTCTTTGCTTTTGCAGAATAATCTACACAATCAATTTTCAAAAGTACCAAGCAGATGAAAAATAACTGATTTACTGCAGTTAGATCCACTTTCACATGTTGGACAGTTTCTCCGGTTTCAACAGATAATCAGGACCATCTGCACAGTGATACATGAAATAATATATATATATATATATATATATAAATAGAGATAAACAGTTTTATTAATATTTTGATTATATATAATACATATTCGAATAGTATATATATATATATATATATATATATATATATATTGTTGACGAATGTTCATATTTTATCTGAACTCAACTTATGTAATAAAATTTTAATAAAAAATTATGGTGTGCATAATATTTATAATCATAAAATGAATAAGTATTTTATAAATAATTGATCGTAATATCTTCAGAATTAATTTTAAAAATGCCCTTTCATTTGTAAAGAATTATTAAACTTATTTTTATGATATTAGTTTATACTTTCACTAGTCAAGTTATTCAGTAAATTAGAATAATATAAAATTATTCTTAACTAAATTATAGACAGGGAACATCATTTTTTAAAAAAATATTTTAAAAAAATTGATTAATGAATATCGTAGAGTGTTTTGGATTTTAGGTCCTTTTGGATACACCTCATTAAGACGGCGGATCCAATAGGTTTCATTTAGCAGACGTTCCATCTCAGAATCAGCTATAACAATAGGTTGAAAGGAGAAATCTTGCAAAGAATGGGAATTCTTGTTAAAATGTGCGGCAACATGAGATGAAAATGATTGATCGATATAAATTTTTATGTCGGATCTATGTTGGTTCATACGTTTAGATATTTGTTGACTGGTTTGTCCAATATATTGGATGCCACATTTTTTGCATGTGATCAAATAAATAACGTTTGATGTTGCACAATTAGTATCACAACGCATATTAAATGTTTCTTTCGTATTATTACTATTGAAAGAAGCATTTTCATTAATAAAAGGACAGTGCCAACATCTAGGTCCATTGCATATAGTTGATGATCCCTTTCTATGTAATGTTTTTTCTAATTTAGAATTAATTAGGAAATCTTTAGGATTTTTAGGCCTTTTATAAGCAAATGTCGGTTTGCTTTCGTGTAGCGATTTAACACTTGCTTTACAAGATAATTTTAATAAATCCCAATATTTATTGATAGCCTTACCTATATTAGGCAAACTTGGGTTATATTCAATAATAAAAGGAATGATATCTTCATTTCTATTTTTGATTTTACATTGTAATGATTCAAGTTGCGTAAGAGAAGATACTTTTTGGAAAGCAGTATTAATGATGTGAATAGGGTAATTTCTATTGAAAAAATGCTGACCTAACTCTGTCAAAGATGATTTAAAAACAGTAACATCCGAAATAATTCTTCTATATCTTTTTGCTTGGCTATATGGTATCCCGTTTTTACATGATTGAGGATGACATGAAGAATATTCATCATCTTGATGAATATTCGTGTTTTTAATATGACCATGGCAGTAATGTCATTATTTTCATTTTTCACTACCTCTACGTCCAAAATTGATACTTTAGTTTAAGACACATTGAATGTAAATATTATTGTTGGATGTAACTTGTTTAAACAGTCTATAAAATAATAAAGGTCTTCTAACGAATAACTCCAAATCATAAAGATATCATCAAGAAATCTTAACCAAACATCTGGTTTTAAGAGGCATTTATTTAGAAAGTCGTCTTCTAATTTCCCCATAAATAAAGATGCATAAGAAAGTGCTATAGGACTACTCATTGCTGTTCCCAACTTTTGGAGATAGTTTGTATTACCAAATTGAAAAAAAAAAATATTTTCGAGCACAAGTTTTATCAAATCAAAAACATGTTCTTTTGATAGTTTACATGTTTATTCGTTTTCTTCAAGATAATATTTACATGCTTCGATACCATCATTGTGTGGTATATTCGTGTAGAGTGAAACCACATCAAGTGTAACTAGGAATGAATTTTCAGTTAGTTTCGCGAAATATTGTGTGTGTGTGTGTGTGTGTGTGTGTGTGTGTGTGTGTGTGTGTGTGTGTGTGTGTGTGTGTGTGTGTGTGTGTGTATCGCTGCCTAACATTTATTTATACTGTACCCCTCCGGTGGCCTAGTGGTTAGAGCGTCCGACTCGGATGCGGGAGGTCGCGGATTCGAACCACGTCCAAGTCATTCCAAAAAACTTATAAAAATGGTAGTAACAGCTGGCTCGCTAGGCGCTCAGCATTAAGAGGTTAGTGTTGGGACTGGCCGGCCTGGTATCAGGATGTACTGTGACTGGGTGGGACATCATTCTACATGTCTGCTGCATGGTGCCACAGTGCTAGACATTACTAAAACCTGCCACACTGCAGACATCGTAGCCATATGACTGAAAAATTCTCAAAGCTACGTTAAAAATCCAGATCACACACACACAGACACACACAGACACTTCTTCCTGCTTTTCGCACGTTTGTTTGTAAATGAGAAATTAAGTGTGTGAGCTATTTGTATCAGCTAATATTATTTTCTTCCTTGTCTTTAGAACATCAACATGGATTTGGTAGGATTCATTTTTATAGCAGCATGGAGCATGGATTTGGTAGGATTCCTTTTTTTAGCAGTATGGATTTGGTAGGATTCATTTTTATAGCAGAATGGATTTGGTAGGATTCATTTTTATATTTATACTGGTATTATATACACAATCTTCTTCTGAATACATTTGATAACGATAATGCTGACGCTCAATAAATGATGGCACGTTTAACAGCAAGAAATCAAAAAGGCTAATCATTTAGAATATCGTTGTACAATAGGTCTGGTATGCACTGTTTGCGTTTTTATTCTTATAAAATACAGTGTAAAGGAGAACATTTATGTCTTTGAACACGTATGTGAAGTACAAAACGATATCAACGCCTTATTGGATATAATTATATGTTATTATTATTACTATTATTATTATTATTATTATTATTATTATTATTATTATTATTATCAATAGTGGTAGTACTAGTAGTAGCATTATTGTTGTTGTTTTTGTTGTTGTTATCTTCCACAACCATTTCGTAACTGTCTCCTAGGATTTGTCCTCTTTCCATGGATTTATTTCTCAAAGACCTCACGCAATGTTCTTGTTCCGAATACACTGGCGCTTTATGAATATGGTCTGCCTTGAGTGATATGCCAAACGTTGCTCAGTTCATCACTATTCTATTTCACTGACGCACACTATCCAATGTTGCACAGTAGCATTTACAGCCTATGAACAATTTGTTAGAACATTTCATGAAATGCCTTAGCTATACAATGAAAATATTAACTTGTTTCGTCTCATATCTGAGTCAAATACATTTAGTTAAGAACATCGGTGGTTGAGTCGAATAAAATGATTTTGCCTATGTAAGTTTGTTTCCTTATATTTCATAATACAAATAAGGTTTTGTTCGATGTATTTGCATGCCAAAAGTACATCTCAGTAAATATAAACGATCAAGAGAGACACCCTTAATATACTTTAGAATTTGACTTGCAACAAACTTGTCCTATTCGTTCCTGACTGATGTAGAAATTAACCTTCCATAATCTTGTTCAGCTGAATGGGTTACAAAGCAGGCAATTTCGTGCAAAAAACACGAGAATCCTTTTGTACTTGGCATATATCTCAAATACAATGGTTTGGACAAAAAACACAAATGGTATGTATGTATGTATGTGTGCATGTATCTATGTATACAAGCATGCATGTATGTATGTATGTATGTATGTATGTATGTATGTATGTATGTATGTATCTAGAACTTACTTGAGGAATGTTAGAGTGGTGTTATGGCCCAGACCGTATACAGCATGAACTGTTGGTGTATATGGTACAAATCGATAGGCTGTCACCGCCTCCCATTCTTTCATATACCGTATTGCCGCCGCTTTCCAGGAGTCTGCTACAGTTGGTTTAATAATAATAATAATAATAATAATAAAAATAATAGCAATAATAATAATAATAATAATAATAATAATAATAATAATAATACTAATAATATTAATAACAACAACAACAACAACAACAACAATACTAATAATAATAATAAAATAATAATAAAAACAATGATAATAATAACGTTTGAATTGTTATACAGAAAGTTTGAAAATAATGCAAATATGTATCAACACCACCTGTTATCTTCAAATTATTGTTATCTTCAAATTATTGTCCATTTTTTCCGCAGAATGCGCGTGAGACTAATATTAAGTGATCGAGTGTTCAATTCTGTACAAATTAGCTCAGCACACGGGTCATCAAAATGAACTGCGTATATTGTTATACCTAAAAGTCTCACCCAGTGTATATGGGCTTTGGTGCATGAGCAATAAGACACGTCTGATGCTATACGGGTTGAGACAAAGTCTCAAAAAGCCATCAGTTGCGAATGAAAAAAAATTGTAGATGTGCTAAATGATTTTAGAATTGTGGTCCGTCCCACAGAGCTGAGGTCATATATGTCAGAAACCGGTAAGTTTGATAACTAAAACATTTGTCAGATGGAGTTTTTAATGAAATTTCACCCATTTCTGTCATGCCCCAGCGTCATAACTTTGAATTATACACGATAACCACAAGATCGCATGGTGCGTGGCTTCTTCAATAATATCTAATGACATGTCATTATATTCTTAAATACATTTAGTGGATTTGAAAGAAAAAAAAATTGCAGGTACCATCAACAGCTGGATCCAGTTTTACACTTAGGACCTTGCCATGTCGCTCAGTCTTTGGCACAGTATTAGAAACCAGGAAGCGTGCGGATACGTGCGTAACAAAATTATAATTGTTATATACTGTTATTCGCCATACGATCTGTATTTATATTTTCAACCTCGCATGGCACGATCAACCTTTGGTGTGATCTAACACTCTTTCAGTTCTGTATTTTATCTCGTGTTATTGTATACGTTCCAATTTTTTTCCTTCTGTTCAGCCATGCACAAATGAAATTATTTATTGTTTGGAGCCGACACATTTTCTTTTAAATAATTCTCTAATTTTGTTTAAAAGCCAGCATAAATTTACATAAAACGACAGATGTCGTTATGTCGTGTCGATTTCTAGGTCAGTAAAATATTTTCAAGCATCCAAAAGAAGGTGAAATAAACTAGGTGAAACATAATACATTTGAATGTTTAGTTCCTGTAGAAACAGCCATGTACAGTTTTGCAAACACAACGGTTTTTGTGTTTTATTTGTTTGTCTTGTCTATGTTTTGTATTTGCCTTTGAAAAAGACTCATTAAGAGTCGAAAGCGCTCAGGCTAGTTAGATGCTAGTTTTGCACTGTTCGTTGTCAGTTTATTACATTTATCTTAATCAATTACTGACACCCGTGATCCCTTGCTGGATCCAATGCACTTGAAAGGACTGTTATTCGCCATATGATTTGTGTTCTTTCTATATATATATATATAT